>JAESVK010068901.1:0-23841 GCA_017140935.1 Hamamelis virginiana
CATATTTTGAAAAACTGACAGTTGGATTAGATATTGTATTTATAGATGCCATGTATGCCAAAAATTAAATCACAGTGATTCAATGTCAGAATTTCAAAATATAACTATAAAAAACTGTCACAATTTTCTCGGTAAAATTTTTGAAAAACCGATCGCTGGATAACTGTGATTTTTGGCAAACATGACATGCATAAATATAGTATCTAATCCAACGATTAGTTTTTTTAAATATATATCCCATAATTATCCATAGACTTTACTACTGTATGTTTAATATTTTGATAAACCGACCGTTAGATTAGATACTTATCTTATGTTTGTCATGTTTGAAAAAAAAAAAATCAGAATGATCGAATGGCTAGTTTTTGAAAAATATCATTGGGAAGAATTATTATATATTATTTTTATTAATTACAATCACAGATTTTTATAGTGATATTTCTTAAAATCTAACCAATGGATCATTATGATTTTTGATATACATAACATGCATAAAGAAAGTATTGAATCCAACGTTCAGTTCATCAAAATATTTATTATAGACAGCATTTTCAATACGAAGTGTAAACATATGTGTCAAAATAGGATATAAAGGAAATTAAAGTGTTTGATACTTCAATGTTCACCAAGAAAAATTGATGGGTCAATTTATAAGTATAAATCAATTTAATAATAGAAAGATTGGATAACTGTGGTTATGGGGCATAACTGCTTTCAAATGTGACGACAAGTTATGAAAATTTGACAAACTTGGATTCTAATTTTCAAGAAAATAAAAATAATGTTGAAGGAATTTTTGAAAAATATAAAATTTTAATCAACTGAAAAATAAATTTAACTTATTTGGAATGAGTATCACTTGTGTTTTTTATTTTTATTTTTAAAAAAAAATCTCTTTAATCTCATATAGAAAATAAAATATAAATACAATTTAAAATAACTATTTTGTAAATTTTTTTATTAAATTAACTGAAGAATTAAAAAAAAAAAAAAAAAAAAAAAAAAAAAAAACTGGGAAAATTTTGTCAATAAAATTTGGACCAAGAAGCAAGCGAGCACGGGATTAGTCTATTAGATGCTACACAAAATCACAACACACGCACATCACGTGAACATCATGAGCGGGTCAACGACATAGAGTGATCAGCGACACGGAGGATTTAATCTTTCTTTGGACATTTTCCGCGTGGCGACAAAATTTTCAATCACCATGAAAGAAAAAAAAAATAAAAAATTACGAACATGACGTGTCATGATTACAACAGTAAAAGATGATGGTGATGGCAGTGGAGCCCACTTGCTTGAACTTTAGGTAAGGTAAGCCTCTGGGCACAGAAGCCGTGTCCTTTGGTCATAACTACCAATAAATTGGGGTGGTTGAATAAGAGAGATGATTGGCCCACGTGTCCATTGATCTTAAAATGGATAAATACCGTGCTATCTACTATCATTTATAAGGAATTAAATAATTGTAGGACAACCAACGTGTCATTCTAGGATAACTGGTGGTGGGGAATACTACTTTAGGTAAGCTTGCTTGTTTTGAAAAATTAAAATATATAAAACATAAAAGAGTGAAGCTGTAATGCGGGCAACTCCATGTTCTTTTAATGAATTATCATTCTCTTTCGTGGGTAGATTCTATTTTCATCTATAATATTTATTTATGCTGTTTGGATTTGCTCCGAATGAGTAGAAATATTTGGACGTCCTAATATATAATCCAATTATTCAATAGCTCAAATAAGTCTATAGGACAATTCAATGGTTGAAATTAAAATATAGATAGATACTAAGATTGTGATATCATAAATACAAATGAACAAATAATTTTATTTATATTTTGATTTTAGTCGTTGGATTAATTTCCTTATTAACTTATTTCTATTAGCCAACGGATTACTCATTAGGAGGTCCTAATATTTTTACTTATTTTGAGCAAATCTAGACTCATATTTATGGGCCCAACAAATTGTTGAAACCTACTCCCAAAATTTCTACTATAAATGCTTCATATCAAGCAGACAGAACCTGGCCTAGCTAATATTTATAGAGCCTCATTAGCATCACTAAAAGAAAATTAAACTTACAAAGATGATAGGTAGATTTCCAAATGGACTGCTCTATAACTAATGGAGAAATTTCATTTGCGCTTTCTATTTTCATATTTGGAAGTGGCATAGTAGTGCCATAATAGGAGTTCTGGAAAGCTCCTATATTTGGCATCATTGTGTTTCAATAGACTTTAAATTAGTGGAAAATCTAATATGAACTATTTGGGAGGAGATAGTCATTACCAAAATATTTTCAAAATATGGAAGATATTAATGCCGGTATCAAATTTGGGAATTATGAATGATAGTCTATTATAGTAGCCTTTTTCTACCATGACTCCAAAATACTAAAAATGGCAACCCCAAATGGGAGTCCATTGAAGACGCGTTTATAGGATAAATTATTATTTTGTTAGCTAAATATGAGAAATATCATGATTCATTTTACAAAGTCTTGGAAAGCAAGTAAAAGATTTTTCTTTGTGAGACCAGCAAATCATAGTTATCAGACCCGGACCGGCCCGACCGGTCAGACTGGTGAACCGGACCCCTAACCGGTCTGGGTTAGTAATTGGACCGAAAACGCAATTGAACCGGTGTGAACCGACCGATCGGACCGGTCATTTAATAATCCAAATTTTTTTTAAAGAAAGTTGCATTGCTTGAGGTTTGAACTCCCAACCTAGAGGATGAGAGCCTTTACCACTAGGCGATGCTTTATTTGTTGTTATTATAATGCAATATATAAAATATAACCTTATTACATTCATATACTTGTAAAAATCTCAAATATATTTAAAATAATATATATTTTATAATTAAGCGGTCCGACCGTTAATCCAGTGGTTGAACCAGTGATCCGACCACTTAACCTCTTGTCCGGGTTGATATCCGGTCCGGTTCTGATAACTATGCAGCAAATGCCTAACTCCCTGAAACAATTTGCTTTGTATGTGTCAACTCTCAACCATCACGCAGTAGAAGTAAGAAGAAATAGAATTGAAAGGTCATGATAAGCACCTGAGGATGCCAACTTTCCAATTCTATCCTTCTCATTTTGGCTTCTAGTGACTTTCTTGCTCGTACAAGAAATAAGAAAGTTTACAGAGCGAGAGCTTATCCATTACACCATAATACATATATAAATAACGTATGTAGATCAATAAACCATTCCAGCCTAGCTAGCTAGAGCATATATAGGATCGAAAACATAGAGAAAGAAAGAGAGAGCTGAGCAAAATCAATACCACGCCAACCCCTCTCCAAATTAACTTGAAACGATGGCTACAAGAAAGAGCAGCTACATGACACGACCAAATTATCTGAAGCTTAGCCATCATCAACATCAAGACATAAATAATACAATCACCTCCGATACTCTCTTTGAATTCGATGAATCCGACGTATGGATTAATAATAATTCGAATCAAATTCCCTCAACCGACACCAAGAAATGCGCACCGACATGGAAGAAGCCCGCTGCCAAAAAGATGATGGATGCAAATACAATGGATCATCACCACCACCGGAGTACTCCGCCACCTTGTACATCATTGCCGCTCAATATCCCCGACTGGTCCAAGATATATCGACATGATTTTAGAGAAAATTCAAGGAAAGAGAACGATGATGATGACGTGGCAGATGATGACGATGATGATGAAGATGCTAGGATTCCTCCTCATGAGTATTTAGCCAGAACAAGGAGAGCTTCATTTTCTGTTCATGAAGGCATCGGGAGGACTTTGAAAGGCAGAGATTTAAGCCGGGTCAGAAATGCAATTTGGAAGAAAACTGGGTTTGAAGATTAGCAGAAAAGCTGAGAAGTCTAGGAGAACCTTTTTCGTTCTCCTTTATTATTATGGTTACAGTTAATTAATTACTCCTAGCGAGTATATATATTGAATTAGCAGAAAGTTTTGACGGCCGGCAACCGTTCCTTCTCTGTTCTTCTTTTTGGCGAATCAGACTTGTTATTATCTTTTTTTTTTCTTTAGTTTCTTTTGGTTTTTGGGAGTGTGAGTTTTGATCACTCATGCGTGAAACTCTTAACTTTAAGATTGTAGAGAAATCTTAAATCTTGATGATGACCATTTGGTTCCTAAATGCCCACATTTTCATTTTTCTTTTTCTTTATCTTTAATTAATTACTAGCTAGCATTATTGACGTCATTTATCATTTTACATGTATCAGAATATTATATAATATATATGTATCTTAATGTGTGAGAGAGAGAGAGAGAGAGAGAGAGAGAGAGAGAGAGAGAGAGATGGGTAACGTGTTGAAGGGATTGCGGGGAAGTAGATTGTAGAAGAAATGAACCAGCAGCGGGTGTTGTGGACTCACTGGCTTGGTGGTAGGTACGAAAACTACAGGCTAGCTAGGACGACTCTTGAAGCGAAATCCATGTCCTTAATTTCCAATGACAATTCTAGTTAACCCTTTTAATTTGTTTGTTCAGAGCGACTCTCGCGATCGATAGAAACCAAGTTCTTGTTAATTCTGAGGTTTCTTGTCATTTGTCAATCCTGTGCGAAATATTGACTTCTGGGTTGAAATGTCATCAGAAGTGAAACTATTTAGCTATATATATATATGTGCATGTAATTGGGCGTCAATATATGGAAGCCTCGCCTCAATCTAATTTTAGGATTTTAGATGGTAGAAAAATAACTTTAAAAACTACTGTCAAAATTCACAGGAAACTCATTTTAATTTCTATTTTAAAAAGAAACACTCGAATCATTCAATTTTCATAAAATTATTGACAAAACAAAATAAAATAATTCAAATTCCATAGACAACCAAACATGCTCTAATTTAATTTTTTGCCTCAGTCTCACGTTTTTGGTCATTTTTTAATAGCAAATTGTGGTGCAAAGGCACCCTATCGGCCTATCCAAATCCAAGATTTGAGAGACTAAGCATGACTTTAAGTCAAAGTGCAAATGCAACTAAAAAGTATGAGTAATTTAATATTATCATAGCTAGGGCCAACCAAACACACCCTAAATAATTTCTCCCACAGTAATAAACCATGAAACAAGGGGCGCTGCTTGATTTCTACTGGCTGTTTGTTTCCATTTGTGCTTATCCACTTTGTAGGTTGCGTAACAAAAATAATTAGAATTGGACCCCGGGAATCATTTACTTCATTTGCATTTATAATGGATAGTAGGTTGAAATGCTGAATTGAGTGGTAATCAAGAGAAATTAAAGTGACTTGGCAGCTACTGAATTGCACTTTAGAGCTAGGGGGAAAAGAAGAAGAAAAAGGAAAAAAATTATGCATATAGGAAAGACTTTCCTAGCTAGCTTGCAAATTGCAATGAAAAGTGATTGCTAGTATTTTGGCAGGTCCATGGGTGGTCGATAACTAAGGCAGCTACAAATCGAATTAGATGCTCAACCAATCGACCTGTTATTCCTCTGTATCTCTATAATAGGTCCTAACCACCGTAAATCTTCAATAGATTGGTTTTTTTTAGTAGTTCAAAAATGTTGGTTTGTGCTTCCAGGGATTGGGCAATGGAATGCCGTATTCTTTGTCTAGGTTTAACAAGCTTTCTGTTTTGCGTCTGCATCTTTTATTTGAATTTTTTTATTTTTCTTAAATTTATTTGGGTACTAAGATCATGAAACATCATATAAATATATATATCACTTATCTACCACTTTAGAGTTTAGATGATGTATCAAGATCTTAGGTATCTAAACATCAAAAAACCCAAGCGAAGAATCCAAGCTCATTTATTTGTATATATAGTACCAGCAGTGATCCATATATTGAATGCGTAGCAATCACAAACTAAATTGCAATCGCTTGATTAATCTGTCTAAGTCGCGTACAATTATTTGGATGTGTTAAGCCGAGTTTCCATTTTCCTGCGAATTAGATGTATGAACTAATTCACAAATATTACTTCACTAATATATAATATGTAAATATAATTACCTCAAATACTCTTATGAACTGTTGTAAAAAGTGAACATCAGCAAGGTTGAAGGACAAACTAGGTCGTTTTCTTTAAAACAATTCACGCCACTACGGATTATATCAGATGCAATACGTAGTTCACAAGCTAGCATGTCGCTTTCAGGATATAACAGTCTAGCCACTCACTATTAACGTCTCAAAGTCTACACTACTATGAGAAATATAAAGCTCCACGCAACACCTTACTTTGGCCAATAAACTCATAAAAAGAAACTTATAAATGAGTCATTAATAAAGAGTAGAGAGGATGGATGAGTGCAAATGAGTGTGTAAAATAGCTTGAAATAGCTCTCTCTATATATAGGTGTATGAATCGTAACTTATGATGATAGAATTTATATTTCATCATAATACAAAATTGTAGTGATGTCAAAATGGATGGGCCACCCATTTGGGCCGCTGATTGATCCGATAAGCTAATGGATCAGACCCGATCCGGTTTGATAATTAATGGACTGGGCTGATCTGCTCCATAGTAAATGAACTGGACTGGGCTAAGGTTTTTTGTCCAATGGGCTGACCTGATCCGAGTTTGAATAGCGGCCTGAACTGATCTGCTAGCTTGATTTAATTCGATTTGCACATTAGCTCATCCAATAACCCGTTTGACTCGATCCATTAGCCCATTAAAAATGAAAAAAAAAAACTCGTTAGCCTGATCCATTAGCCCGTATTAGCCCGATCCAGCCCGTTACCTTAGTGGACTAGTCTAATGGATTGGATTGGACAGGCCTTTTCTCTTATTAAACTGGCCCAATTCGGTTTGATAGCTTAACGGGTCAAGCCCGATCAAATCTGATAAGCCATTAGCCCATTTCCTTAACGGGCCGGGCCGACCAGATTCGAGTTCGATAAGCGGCCTGAGCTGATCTGCTAGCCCGATCTAATCCGATCCGCTAATTAGCTCGTCCAATAACCCGTTTGACTAGATATATTAGCCTGTTAGCCTTATCTATTAGCCCGTTAGCTTGATTCATTAGCCCATCAGCATGATCTATTAGCCCGATCCGATCCAGTCCATGAGCCCGATCCAGCCCGTTACCTTAGTGGACCTGTCTAATGGACCGGATTGGACAAGCCTTTTTATCTTATTAGACTGGCCCAATTCGGTCCGATAGCTTAACGGGCCAAGCCCAATCAGATCCGATAAGATGTTAGCCCATTTCCTTAATGGGCTAGGGCGGCCCGATTCGAGTTTGATAAGCGGCCTGAACTAATCCGCTAGCTCAATCTAATCCGATCCGCCCATTAGCCCATCCAATAGCTCATTTGACCCGATCCATTAGCCCGTTAAATTTGAAAAAAAAAACCCGTTAGCCTGATCCATTAGCCCGTTAAAATAGAAAAAGTCCATTAGCCCGTTAGCCCGATTCATTAGGCCATCAGCACGATCCTTTAGCCCGATCCAATCCGATCCATTAACTTGATTCGGCCTGTTACCTTAGTGGAACAGTCTAATGGACCGGATTGGACAGACTTTTTTTATTATTAGACTGGCCCGATCCGATCTGATAGCTTAACAGGCCAAGCCCGATCAGATCCGATAAGCAGTTAGCCCATTTCCTTAACATGTCGGGCCGGCCCGATCCGCCCATTTTGACATCACTACCAAATTGTGGTTATGTAAGTTACTTAAAATATTAAATAGAAATATAACCACTGTGACAAATGATAGTTAAAATTTGATCATCACAATTAATTCTATTTTTTTGTTATTAAAATATCCAACAATCCCCTACTTATTTTAATAAAAAAACTCAATAAAACAATTTTTGGGCAAAGTTAGAACAACATGCATAATGAAGGTAGCAATGCCTTTAAACCTTCACTTAGAGCATCTCCAATGGGAGTGCCATTTGAGCTGCCAAAGCCAAATTTTGGCTTTGGTAACCTAAGCTGCCAAATTTAGCACCTAGAATAGCAATTGCCATTTATTCCACGTCACTATTTCCTCTACTCCCAACTGACCCCAACTTCCAAAATGAAAAAATACCCCCAAATATCTTTGTTTGGCAGCCAAGTAAATGCAAGAAGGGGGAAAATCAACATAACCGTTAGAATAAAAAAAAACCCATCAAAAAATTTTCCCATCCATTTTCTTAGCAACCAAAAGGGAAAAATCATACATATGACACATAAAAACACCAACCAAACAGATTTCATCACAAATAATTTAACCAAGTAGAAATTTTTTGCAAAAAAAAAAGAAAAGAAAAGAAAATAGATTAAACTCACTCGTGGAGACCGTGAGCAGATCGGAGGAGTGAATGATCAGAGATCCATGGACAGTGCTGATTGAATAGCATTGAGTCGCCGTGACTTGAAGCCTTTCGCCAAAGAGATCACATTGCCGACATTGGAGTGAAGTGCAGCACCGTGCCCAAGGTTTTGCACCCAGCTATGAGGATTTCAAGAGAATGGGGCCTAAGGGCTGAGACTTGTACGTGAAATGAGTTGATTGAGGTAACAGCGGTAACGGCCGCAGTTGTCACGATGGAGATGATGGCGGGGGAGGGGAGGTAACGTCTGTGAAGGGGATCGAGGAGCTAGAAGTTGTTGCCGGACGAATGTCATGCTAGCTAGGGTTTTGATGAGGCACTGCATGGGATTTTAGAGAGAATGGTGTGCGGTGAAAAATTAGGGCAAAAAAATTCTTATAAGGGAGCAAAACGACAATGGTCTTTAACAAAACGACTTAAGCAAAACAAAAGGGATTCAAGTAAGTATGTTTACTTTGTTAAAAATATATTTTCTAATTTATATATTCATGATCCGATGCTTGTTCGAACTCCTGCTGGATTTTGATGGTGGATTAAGTTCTTTAAAAAAATTTATCGTATTGTCTTCTGCTGCGAATCCATACCATCGCTATCCTTACAATGGAATCAAATTTGTTATATACAGTGATGCTTCACACCAGGGATTAGGTTGTGTGTTAATGTAAGAACATCGAGTTGTTGCTTATGGGTCTCGACAATTACGAACTCATGAGCACAATTATCCTACCCATGACCTAGAATTAGCAGCTGTAGTCTTTGCTCTTAAGTTGTGGAGACATTATCTATATGGAGAAGAGTTTGATTTGTTTACAAATCACAAAAGTTTGAAATATTTGTTTTCGCAGAAGGAGTTAAATACGCAACAGCAGAGATGGATGGAACTCTTAAAGGATTATGACTTTACTCTTCAGTATCATCTAGGTAAAGCCAATGCGGTGGTGGATGCCTCCTTAAGTCGTAAGCCTCACGGAATTATCGTACTTTCGATGATTCAAGAGTGGCTTTTATTAGAGAAATTGGCCGAATTTACTTTTTATTTGTAAGAAGAGACGAATGAAATTCGCCTTTATACTTTAAACATATGTCCTACCATTATAAAAGAAATCATCCAAGCTCAAGCAAAGTGGCTGGGTATGCAAGATTGGTTTAAGAGTATCTCTCAGAAAGAACCTAAAGATTGGAGCATAGGAAAGGATGGTGGACTATGTATGAAGGGGCAATTATGGGTACCAAATGAACCAAAATTAAAAGAGCAAGTCCTTGCACTGGCACATCATTCTAAATTTTCTATTCATCCAAGCAGTATGAAAATGTATAGAGATCTAAAAAGAAATTTTTGGTGGCGAGGTATGAAGAAAGATGTAGCTAGATTTGTACGATCCTGTTAAACCTGCCAAAAGGGTTAAAGCAGAACATCAGAAACCACCTGTACTACTTCAGACATTGGAAATACCATAGTGGAAGTGGGAGAAGGTGACTATGGATTTTATCACTGGATTACCTAAGTCAAGACAGGGACAAGAAGCAATTTGGGTTATAGTAGATAGATTGACCAAATCAGCACATTTCATTCCCTATTGTATGACCTATACAGAGGAGAAGATGATTGATTTGTACATCATAAACGTTGTACGTTTGCATGGGGTGCCTGTCTCTATTATCTCATATCGAGATTCTAGATTCACTTCAGAGTTTTGGAATAGTTTTCAGAAAGCTTTTGGGATTGCTCTGAATCTGAGTGCAGCCTCTCACCCCCAAACAGATGGTCAAACAAAAAGAGTCAACCAAGTGCTAAAGGATAAGTTACGAGCTTGTGTTCTTGACTTTAAAAAAATCTTGGGAAGATCACCTTCCATTAATAGAATTTTCCTATAATAATAGCTATCATTCTAGTTTTGGGATGGCTCCGTTTGAAGCTTTATATGGGCGACCCTGTCGATCACCTATATGTTGGGCAGAAATTGGTGATGATCCTCTTTTAGGTCCTGATGTAGTTCGAAAGACTACGGAGAATGTTGCCATTATCAGGGAACGATTGAAGATTGCTCGGAGTAAGCAGAAAAGTTATGCAGATGGAAAATGCTGATATGTAAAATTCAACGTGGGTGATCTTGTGCTTCTTAAGATCTCGCCGACTAGGAGTTTAGTACAATTTGGTAAGAAGCAAGGCAAGTTGTCTTCGAGGTATATTGGCCATTTTCCTGTTCTAGAAAGAATTAGGAATGTTGCTTATCGTCTTGAGCTACCCGCGAAACTTTCAAAGATTCATAATGTATTTCACATCTCTATGCTGAAAAATTATGTATCTGATCCATCTCACATCATTGATCATGGTGACATTAAATTACACAAGACCACTAAATATGAAGAAAAGCCTCTCAACATTCTGGATCGTGATGTGAAACGGTTGCGAACCAAGGAAATCCCGTTGGTGAAAATACAATGGAGTCATCATGACGAGAGTGAAGCAACTTGGGCACTGGAATCAAAAGTACGTGAAAGATACCCATACTTATTTACAGGTACGTAGATTTTGAGGACGAAATCCTATTTAAGTTGGGTAAAATGTAGAACCCCTAACCTTAGTTTTAATAATTTTTTTTTTGGTTGTTGTGCATGTCCTTGCTTAAGAAAAATTTGTTTCCTTATATTTGTTAGAAAGGGGTTAAATGTGTGCAAATTTACCCTCTCAACCATGGAGCTTAAACAGATTTTAAAAGTAGGCTTTTGTTTTAGTTTGGCCCAACTTTTATAATTTAAATTAGGCTAGAGTAGATTAAATTTGGGCCTGCTTTAATGAGTTAGTGTTAAATAATTACATAATCTTTTAGCAAGGTTAAGCAGGTTACATTTAAATACTACTAATATTATGGTTACTAAGGTTGCTACATAAATTTCATGATGGGCATAGACAACTTTGATTTATTTATTTACTCATTTATCTATTTTATTTATTATGTTGTTGTTTTGGTAAGTAAAAACTTGTAAAAGCCCAAAAGTTATAGAGATGGGTTGGCCCAAAGGTGTAGTCTATTTATTCCTTGGGTTTGACTGAAGGTTAGAGAAGCCCAAGATTTGTAAACTTCCTACACCCATTTATTTTGTTTACTATGTGCCTGTTTCCAGCAGATCACTTGCATGTTTATAATCATGATTTCTATTTTTACAACTCCTATTAGATGCATTTCAATCCAGCAAGCAAACTTCAACTGCCAGCCACGTTTTGTTCTGCATGTGAGACTACTCTGTTATAAACCAGAGTAAGGGTTGAACTGGGGTTAAAGGAATTATAAACCATGGGAATGTTGTAGAAAGAGAGAGAGCGAGAACTTAAAGAGAGAAACCATTTCAGCTGAAGAGAAGAGATACTGTAAGAGAGAGAAAATGAGAGGAAGATAAGATTTGTTTACCTTAAGGTGAGATATCCTCACCATTTTTCTCCATATTTTCAGCCTCAACTGTATATGGAAGAACTTATATGGACTAAATTTGATATTAGACCCATGGATAAATGTTGAGGAGCTAAGTGATGGTTAATATGATATTTCTGAATACATGCATGCAATGAATAAATCATGATTTAAGATGCTTATCTTATGGATAGATTATAGAAATAAGTTATTTCATTATTTCTTATTCTGATTTCTAGCTACTTAGTTCTATTTTAATTTTTTTTTTCTCTTTTCTTTTGGGGTGATATGTGAATCTTTAACTTGAATGAACTTTTAAGGTTCATTGTTAATGGAGGTATGGCTGGAATAAAAATTTTATTTATTTATTTATTTATTTAGAACATTTGGTGATTTCATATTCAACTTTAATGGTATACATCTATATAAATTTTCTTTCCATAAATTTTTCTTTGGGGTGTTCAAATAATTGTTTTAATTTGTTTTGTGCATCCTAACATTTTTTTTTTTTTTTTTTAGCAAAACTTGAAGGAAATGGGGGTAAAATGAGAAGGGAAAACTAGAGAGAAGTGTAGCTATGGAGGTTGGAGTACAAGGACTCTTCATGGTGGAAGATGACCTATTTTAGGGTTTGCTCGGTTAAGTTAAAAACCAAACAGCCCATATAGTTTAGTAAATAGCCCATCAGTTTACACTTTAAAACATTAAAGGCCCTGTATGGTGCATGTATAATTTATTTTAGAAGATGGTTTGAACTTTAAGACTTTAAAATAGGTTGTAAATCTCTTGAAGAGGTGCGCGCGTGTTTATATATATAAATATATACATTTATAAACAATTCTTGAGACTTTGGTGAAATTTAGTTACCAGTAGGTTAAATGTGGGCCTTAACTTAGATTATGGGTCAAAAATCAATTTGGACTTTGTCCTTTGGGCTTTTCACTTAAAGTAGTATAATTGTTAAGCCCAAATCTAATATTTAGAAGATTTAACTTGTATAGAATTTCGTTAACAGTCTGTTGTATATTTTCAAATAAATAAATAAAATAATAATAATAATAATGATAATAGATATATATATTTTTTTTATGCTCTTGACTTGATAGAAATGCTCATCTTCTTTTATCCAAAATAAATGTTTAAATTTGTACAACATTTGTTTTTATGCTTAGAATATTTTATTTAAATATGATAGTGATATAATATAACTTTATGAATGGCTGAGTATGGCTATTGTGCTTATGTAATGTGTCATGTGATTATATGAAATTACTTGAATAAAATTGTGAATCTAAGTCCATTTAATTTATTTACATGGATATAATTAGTTTTTGTGTGAATCATAAATTCATATTGTAAAGCATTCATGCATGCATCACATGGTTTACTGCTAACGAAATATTGACAAGAATGTGATGTGGATCCGACCGGAGCTGTGTCTCCGAGTTAGTGCACTAATGTATTATTGCTTATATCACCCCCTGAAATAAGTAGTAATACACGCATGCCTTGTAATGGGTATGTGCTGAGGTCGAAGGGATGACTGTGATATCATCCAATGATAGCTTACAGCAGCATCATCAGGTTTGAAAACCTTAGCCAAGTGGAGGCTACCCGTTCGGGACAGTGTACTATCTTGCAGGTAACATGCAGAGATTAAGACAGGTATGATTGCATATACATATTAATTATTATCTGTCATGGCATAACATGTGAATAAATTGTATTTATCGTGTGATATTATGAGAATTGTACACTTGGCATATATGAGTAGTTTATAACTATTGTTAATATTGAAATATTAAATTTTGTGTCGTATAATTGCTTGTGTATACATTTGAACTGATTGTGTGGTGAGAGTGGTGAGCGCATCTCACTGAGCCGTTGATTTGCTCATCCTATCTGTTAGCTCATCTCACTAATGTATTATCGTTTTTGCACAATCCGGCGTGATCTTGGTATGGTTAGACCAATGGAATTGTAATTGTTCTTATATCTTTTATATGTTCTCTCTTTGTTTTTGTTGATGACATAGGGGGAGAAAGACTTTGATTGACATATTGAATATGTTGATATGTTGATTAACCATTGCTTGTTGTGCAAAATTGAGGGGGAGCCCATGCTCTCTTATTTTGATTAAATATCTATTATTGTTGTTTCAAAGTAATAGTTTGTCATCATCAAAAAGGGGGAGATTGTTTGTGTGATAACCTGAAAAAATTTTGCATTTTAATTTGGGGTATTTTTGTAAAACTGAGAAGTTTTGGGTAAAATTGCAATATGAGAAATATTATTTCTCAATAAGACGATTTATTTTTTAGTAGGTTGGGTTGTTGTGAGCAAAGTTTCCTAATGGCGACGAAAGATCAATCGGTTCCTTGATTTTCATCTGAGTTTGTAAATGAAAGTCAAAGTGAGAGTTGAATTATGGTATAACAGTAGGGTTTCGTCTGAGTTTGTGAATGAAAGTCAAAGTAGGAGTTGAATTATGTTATAGTAGTGGGGCTTTCTATATATATATATATATATATATATATATATATAAGATGAATGATTAATTCATTCGGTGAAAGTTAAGAAAGTGGGGAGAAAAGATGGGAGAAGATAAGGGGGTTGCCTATTTGGTGTGAGAAAAGAGAGTTAGAAAGAAAGAGCCGAGTGTGAGCCTAGAGAGGAGAGTTGCTGCAACAAGCATTTGCAAGGTAAATTTTATTTGGGTTGGATATTTTTATAATAAATGAGGTATAGAATTATTCTTGTGGTTTTGATGTTTAAAATAATATTTAAATTAATATTTATGATTTTGATTAAAGGATTTGTGAAAGATTTGCCAAATAAATATAAATTTGGGATTATGTGAGTTTTATGCCTAAAATTTTGAAGAAACAAATTCGTAATAAATTATGTATATGTCTGAAAATTATGAAATTTGTATATGTTGTAAAGCTTGAATTTAGAGATTTTTAAAAACAAGAATCATGGAAAAAGACTCACGGATGAGTAAGATATTGAAGAGAGAAGTTTACCGAAAAATCGGGAAAATGTTATTAACTAGCCTACTTTGGCACCATTTTTAGATATGTTCGGATAAAAGGTGTTGTACACTACCATAGTAGCTTGAAAACTTGTTTCACACTGATTCTGTAACATCTTGAATTATCCAAATCGGATGAGAAACGAAGGAGATATAAGTGTGCGAAGTTGACCAAAAAGATAGCGCGTGGCAATACAGTTCGTATCTTGCTACGTGAGTGAGCCAAACATGATTCTATGTTGTGAAAGTGCACAGTAGACCATACACCCTCACTTGCAAATTAGCACTTGTAGCTATCATTTTGACTTGTAATTATTTTTAAAAATCCTATCACATCAAGTTGATATAAATGGGTGCAAGAATTGTTGTTTGGGATGTGAGAAAGAGCCTAGAAAATTATGGAGGTTAGTAAAGGTGCACCATAAGGCTTACCATACCACCTTATTGTATTTTGATTATTTTGGTATGATTTTTCAAACTAATAAAATTTGATAAATTCCATAAAAATTCATGTGAACAGTATGTATTAAATTTTGATAAATTTATGAGTCTTGGAAAATGGTTAAAAATCATAAAAAATTGATTTCATAAAAAATTATGAGGATTTAGGGCATTTAAAGTTGGGTTTAGACCGCTTAAGGGTCCGAGTTATTTTATTTTGGGATTTTGAGATCCTTTGTGTTTTATTCTTAATTTTCCTTGCATAAATTATTATTTCCAGATTGTAAAGGTCTTTGAAATGACTGTTTGCATTGGGTGCATTGAGCATTGCATTTGGGAGGCTCGTGGAGCCATATGGATTAGAAAATGTGACATTGAGGTAGGAATACTTAACCTTGTACCTATTAATAATGATGGGATAATTTTCGAATGCTTTACAAATGATATGACTTATATGTCATTTTAAACATCATTGTTTATTATATTGAGAAATGGATGCATGAAATATACTGCTTTGTAAACTGTTGAACTGTGGGCACGTTTATAAAATGAAAACCAAGGCATGACATTAAAAGGTTTTCTAGAACTTACTTCCATTGCTGGGTAAACTATTTTTGGTACTGAAACATGGGAATGAGTTCTTTATTTATTGAAAATATAAAACGGGCATATATTAACACTGTTTATATAAATATAATTGAGACATTTGATCTTATGAAATATATGCCTAATTTTATTTTATGAAATGATGTATAAATGAGGAAGATTAAGAAATATTTTAAATAGCTGTTTCCTTGATGTTGTGAAATGGAAAAGATATTTATAAGCAATGATACAGAAATGTGTTTTGAAAAGATGACTACGTTGTGAATTATTTATGCCTGGTCGGTAAATGTGATATTTTTATGAAGTGAAATGCATGGAAATGATTTATGCCTGGTTGGCAAATGTGATATTATTTTGCAATGAAATGCATGGAATGTTATATATTTTGGCTCAGTCAGTATTCAGAAATAGCGTAGTGTCCTGGGTTGGACTCGAAGGAATTATAAGGGCGTAGTGTCTTGGGTGGAGCCTTGAGCATGACCCGAAGGAAAAATAGCCCATGCAAGTGGCTAACCATCGATGAAGAACCCCTCGTGGTTATGTATTATTTTAGAATGCTGCGATAGGGGCTTGTTAGCCTGAAAGACAACTTCTGGTACTTTCGTGAGTCAAATGAATGAATTGATGGATACGGATTGCGAATAGATGGAATTGGAAACTGGGAATTGGTTTTGGAATGGAAATGGTTTTCGAAATACAAAACTATTTTGAACAAATGGAAAACGGATTGTAAATATGAAGGTAAGTATAGTATTTTCAGAAAGTCCACACATGTTTTGGAATTACTAATTATATTGTTTTATAACTGATATGAGAAAAGTGTATTATTTACATATTCCATGTATCTCGATATTATTGTTAAGCGGTAAAGGTTATATTATTCCTACTGAGCACGTTGAAGCTCATCCTACTATTAATACAAATTGCAGGTTGACTTGAGGTGTATTTTGGCTTGGTATAATCCTACGCTTGAGGATTGATGGGACATCTTCATGATAGATTCTACATTATTACGAGATATATGTTTATATTAATATATTCATAGATTCTTGGGATTCATCATTGTATGAATTGTCAGTATTGTTGGCATTATCATGATTTGTATTATTATTTGATGTAAAGCGTTTGGGACAAAATGTATGTACATATCATTTCATATTTGAATATACATATATATATATATATATATATATATATATATATATATATATTCTTTGTCTCTCGTGAGGAAGTACGGATGAGCATAACAGTTTATAGTTCCATCTTGACACGTGTCGACCTATCCGGAAGGGTCTATACGGACGTCAAGTTAGGGCGTTACAGTTAGCCCTAAGGTCAATTGCATTGACCACATTTTGATGATCAACAAACATTACTTTAGTTACTAACAAATGGTTAAGTGTTTTTGTCTCCATATAATCAAAGTCATATCTCGTTGGAGCTCATCAACATATCCCAAGCTTCTCAATTGTGCAAATATTCAAAGTCATTGGATCATAAAGCTTATGGATGACATCTTCAAGCCATTCCTTGAAGCCTTTTGAAGTCAAGATGTTTAGGAATCCTTTTGTAAGGCAACTCAATTGATCGAACTTGCATAGCTCTAGCCAAAAGTTTTCTCATATTGCATTAGCATACATTGACTTAGAAAACTTGTAAAATGCCTTATAACTTAGTCTAAAATGCTCTTGGATGTTTAGTTAACTACTTTAAATGTTATGAGTTGATTTAAACTTAAGAAAATCATATTTTTAGCTTAAGAGCATGCCTAGTTGACTAATACCCTTAGTCTAGTTAACTAATCATGGTCCAGTACCTAAAGCATTGGAAATTCTGATTCTAGTCGACTAAACATATAGAGTAGTCGACTAAGGAGTCCTCTAGTCGACTAATCCCTTTGTCCAGTCGACTAAAAGCACTCTAGTAACCAAGTTTGTGAAATGCAAAAGAGCTAGTCGACTAATCCCCTAGTCTAGTCGACTAACTGTGCCCGGAAAATTTTCTAAACTAATTTTGACTTAGCTAGTTGACTAACCAATATTGTCTAGTCGACTAACCGAGCTTGGGAACTCAAATGCTTTAAAATTTTAACAGGCTAGTCGACTAATCACCCCTCTCTAGTCGACTAAAGACTTTGCAATTACAAAACAGCTATTTCCTCTTTAGGCATTTGAAGCATTAAATGAGACCTGCTCTTCTCTTCTCCTCCAATGAGGTTCAAGCTTATTTCAAACGGCCATTTCAGACCCAAATGGTTATATAAAGAGGTTTGCTTCTCATTTATTACCATCATTCCAACTCTAGTTATTATCATTTATTGCAAGCATTCATCATTCAAAGCTTTCTCTTACAAATACCTGAGCTATACTTCTTAATTATTTGAGAGGCTATTAGTTGAGCTATATACTTGTGTAAATCAGCTTGTTGAAGCATTTATTGTACACAACCAACCTTTATGAGATTGTTTTAAGTGTTCTTTGTGAGCAATTGGGGTGTTTTTTGTGAGCACATTTGTGGGTTCTTTGTGAGCCATTGAGAAAATTCTTTGTGAGTTGAGGTGAGAGTCTTCCACATGGGATAAAGAAGACTATGTAAAGGTTTCTCCACCTTGAAGGAGAATCCTTAGTGGATTGTGGGAATCCTTGAGCTGGGTGCCTAAGGCGAGGAGTAGGCGGAGTCCGAACCTTGTTAAATCGATGAGTTTGATTTCTCTCTCCCATTCTCATTTCAATTAATTGTTCATATATATTTGTTTGTGTTGAAACTAATTGAACCTAATTTTTATTTGGTAATATTTGCTAAAGTTTGCCATAAACCCTATTCACCCCCCCTCTAGGGTTATATATTTGGGACAACACTATCAAATTTCTAGATGCAAGACAAATCAGTTAGAGAGAGAGCGCACCCGAGTCTAACAGCAACCCTCTAGGACCCACCCAGATCACACACATATATATATTGTTTAGGTTATCTCCTCCCCTCTTATGAAATCTTCGTCAGACTGTATACTTGGAGTTATATTTTATATTTACTGTTTGTACTCTTTTATGTTAAACTTTGATACTACATGTATCCTGAACTTTAATATGATACATTTACCATACAATTTGTTTTACACTAAATTATTTTAATTATCAAGTTTTAGTTTTCAGAATGGTGAGCGTAGATTATTATAGTATTAATTATTAACTGTCACACCTTCGGGAAATTGTATTATCTTGGGGGTGTTACACGACATCTTCTTCATCTTTGTCTTCACGCCCGCACGCCATTGAAGCCACCAGCATCATCGTCTTCATCTTCATCTTCATCTTCATCTTCAAGAATCAAAAGCATATCTAGGGAATGTATTGTTTAGTTATATGATTGTTATTAGGGCTCGGACTGTAAATGCCAAGTTTAATTGCTTGATATTCGGATTATAGTGTTCGAATAATAAACTTGTTTAAAGTTGATTATTGGGTTTTTGCAATTAGGATTCAGCTTGTAGTTGTCGTATAGTAAACCTACATATTCGGCATTATCTTTGGGAAGGCTGCAAACTACATTCGATTTTTTGGAGTGAAATATAGTGTTTCATATTCGACGTCTTGTGATGATTTGTTGTGAAAGAAGCAATTTTGTTACATCCTTGCTCGACATGTAAGTCTTGGGTTATGAGTTATGTATAATTTGTACTTATTTTATTCTTGTTATTTTAATTTTTTGATTCACTTTGTTTATCCATATCATTTTCCCATTGTGAGGATTTGTGATGCTTTTAGTATACCTCGTTGAGTTATGGATCCAGAGTTATTGATCCAGTGTGATGTACACAGTTGCCAGGCTATATATTAGAGCATTCTAAACATTGCCATTTTTTTTTTTTCATTACATTGAGAATCGATGTTATTAGTTTAGATAGAATGATTAGTTCTTACCAAAGATAAATGATTAAAATTTTTATTTTTCATCGATAGTTGAACTTTGACCTTGATGGTTGTTATGCTATATAATACTATAATTATATAATGGTTGAACTTTAATGCTTTCTATAAATAGATGTTTTCCCCTAATGCTTTCTGTACGGGGATTTGATTTTTCTCTTTTATTCAGATAAGTCATTGATACTTGTTTGTGAATGTTATATACAGGGTATAGATTTTGAGCTTGACGACATGATTGCAGATGATGATGACAGGGAGGGACTGTAGGACATCATCAACAACATTAAGTTAAGTGAAGGCTATCTTACCCTTGCCCGTGATATAGATGTCATGGAGGCCAAATCTCCTGAAGACATCTATAAGAGTAAACTTTGAACTTTCATTAGCTCTGTATAATTGTGGATCCATAAGGATTTGACTTGTTTGCCTGATGCCTATAAAGTTTAACTTATGATATTCGCTGATTTAATTTTGTGATAAATCTATTTTCCTTATGGTCAATATCTGTTATGTGGTGTTGTTTGCCTATGTCTATATTTTTATTTCATCAAATGGTCTTGTGAAGCCATTTTCCTTAAATTATTGACTTCTGCTGTTAGTTTCAGGTTCTTCCTTGCCACTTTTTGCTAAGTATACTTCTGCGCCATTGTTTGTAAGAATCAGTATAGAGAAGTAAAAAAGCTTCAAACATGCCTGTGAATTTGGGTAGACAAGGCCTGAAGGTCATGATTTAATCAATAGTTGTATGTTTGTTAATGAATAAAAAAATGAAACCTTTTCTAATGGACACTAGGTGAGTTACCCGTGCTACGCACGGGTGGTCAAAATATGTTATCTTTTATGGGTTTATAAATAGCAAAAGTACAAAATTACTGAGTATAATTTAATGTGACCACTTAAACATATAAACCTGCTAGAGTTTTACGGCCATAATGTTTTATCTATATTTTCTACAGTAGGAAGCCCTTCAAAGTTTAAATTACAAACTACTGAATAATGCAAAATTTTTTTTTTCTCTCTCTGCTATGAAGGGCTTCCTACTGTGGAAAATTTCAGGGGGGTTTTGCATGGAGCCGGCCGCTGGTCTCACGCACTCCTCTATTCTCTTATTTTTCTTTGTCTCACGCATTCCTCTATTCTCTTATTTTTCTTTATTGGTCCGCCAATCAATTGCAATAGCGCCGACCATATATAGAAATTTGAATAAGTAAAAACCACAAGACACTAATTACAATTTGATTAGAAAGAGCACAAATTGGAAAATTTGGATTGGAAGGAGCAGAAATTGCAAAAATTGGAGTGGAAACAGCAGCAATTGCAATTATAGTTGGAAATTGCAATATGTGAATCCTCTCTTTTACCACAACGAGAAGAGAGAGAGACACACAGAGTGAATGCAAAATTGCAATTGATTGAAACAGTCAAATCAATCATACCTGGAAGGAGTGGCAATTACAAACGATTTGACATGAAATAGCAAAATTCCAAAAATTTGCATCAAATAGCAAACAAATTGCAAAATTTGGATTGGAAGGAGCAGAAATTGCAAAAATTGGAGTGAAAACAACAGTAATTGCAATTACAATTGGAAATTGCAATATGTGAATTCTTTCTTTTACCGCAACGAGATGAGAGAAAGACATGGGGTGAAGGCAAAATTACAATTGATTGAAATAGTCAAATCAATTGTACCTGGAAGGAGTAGCAATTACAAATGATTTGGCATGAAATAGCAAAAATTGGCATGAAATAGCAAAATTCCAAAAATTTGCATGAAATAGCAAAAATTGAGTTGGCAATAGCAAAAATTGAAATCAATTAAAGATTGAAAATAGCAAAAATTGGCATGAAATAGCAAAATTTCAAAAAATTGCATTTTTAATAGAGCCATAGGGTGGAAAGAGCAAAAATTGTGGGATTTGTTCTGGAAAGAGCAAAACTTCCAATCAATTGCATTCAATTGAAACTCAATTCAAAATTCAACACCGGGGCAGATCCACCCTTTTATGATATGTATAGAAACAATATTTCTATTTTCAATGAACATTGATAAACTCTTGATTAATAAAAATTTTTGTTTATTAATTTTTTATAAGAATAGAAGTTTGTTTGTTTGTTCTTTTCTTTTTTGTTTTTTTGTGATAAATGAACTTCTATAAGTGAAAAATATGTGACTTAATCAAACGGAAGTTTTGGATTTTCTAATTGTGTTGAAGCATAGAATTTATCGCTAATTAGGAACCATAGTTATTAAAGGCGCAAGGCACACCTTGGCGCCAAAGACTCCTAGGGGCCTAGGCGTAAGGTGCAAACAAAAGCGTGGGCCTGAGGGAAGTGAGGCGCATATTTTAATAAAAGTAATGTTAAATATTTTGTTAAATGTAATTAACAAAAATAAATCAATTTACACAAACAATTGAATACTCCCATTTTTTAGCCTATTAGCTCAATCGATTATGTTAGCCCTAAGGTCCTTGATCTTATTTTGATGATAACTAAACCATACCTTTCTTCTAACAAATGGTTGAGTGTTATGTATCCATAGATTATCTTTGGAAGTCTACATCAACATTCATCAAGTATTCCAAGTGCTATTTATTCAAATCAAAGCTCATGGTGATAAACTACAAGTGTCAAAGATGTTCACTTCTTAAAGACCAACTTGGAGACCTGCTCAAAGCTCATAAAGGCCAAATTGAAGTCAAGTTGATCTACATATACTTTAGGAACTCTTTGTAAGACTTCTCTCATGATCAATTGTGTAAAGCTCAAGAGAAATGTTTTTTTTTTTTTTTTTTTCATCTCATTGTGCATTAGCGTTCATGCTCTATTTGCTTTCAAAATTGACCAAAAATGTTTTGAAACACTTAGTTAATTTGTCAAAGTGTTTAGTGTTGATTTTGACTTAGAAATTTCGAATTATTGCCTTTGCAACTTCACTAGTCGACTAACCCATCTAGTCCTAGTCGACTAATTGGAGTACAAAAGCAATGTTTATGAAAATTCTTAGTTAGTCGACTAATCACCCTTGACTAGTCGACTAATGGTTTCTTAGTCGACTAACCCGCTCTTGCTAGTCGACTAATGTAAGGTCAGTAGCTATGTTTTGGTTGCAAACTTTATTAGTCGACTAAAACCCCCTGTCCTAGTCGACTAACCGATCCCGGATCAAAATTTCCCAAATGTTGTTAAGTTGCTAGTCGACTAACCCTCCTTGTCCTAGTCGACTAACAAACCCAAATTTTGTTCATTATGTTTTTTGCTTAGCTAGTCGACTAACAAGCTTGTCCTAGTCGACTAACCGAGCCCGAGAATGAAAAATACCTTTGAAAATGCCTTGTTAGTCGACTAACAAGCTTGTATTAGTTGACTAGGGTTCTGCAACTTCAAAACGGCTCTTTCCAAAACAAGTCATTCAAGCATTAAATATTTCCCAACCACCCTAAAACCTTCCCAATCCAACTTCTAGGGTTTCAAACGGTCATTTGGGTTTAGGATGGCTATATATTGAAGGTTGGTGTTCATTTATTGTTTACTAAGTGATAAAATCTTTTGTCTTACACTCATTACTCTCAAGCATTCATTATTCACTCTTCTCATTGATTAAATACTCTTGTGCTTCATCCATTTGATCTTTTGAGAAGTTATTGTACTCTTGTATTGATTACAAATCAGCTTTGAGAAGCATTCATTGTATCATTCAATATTCAATATCTTGTATTGTGAGTTTTGTAAGGATTTTGTGAGAACTCATGTAGGTGAGTTGTCTTCCACTAGGCAAGTTGTAAAGGTTTCTTCACCTTGAAGGAGTTGCATAGTGGATTAACCCTCTTGACGGAGTTCTTGAGACGTGGATGTAGGCGGAGACCGAACCATGTTAAAACCTTGTGTTTGATTCTCTAACTCAATCTCTTTACTTTAAGTTTTTGTTTTATATCTTATTGTATTGAGTTGATATTCAATCTTGCATTTTACTTATCAAATTTCAAGTTTGCAAATTCTTGTATCTCATTTTTGTAAGAAATTTTTATTTGCCTATACTCTATTGGGGGGGGGGGGGGGGGGGGGGGGGGGGGGGGGGGGGGGGGGGGGG
>JAESVK010068903.1:3822-17956 GCA_017140935.1 Hamamelis virginiana
GTGCAGCTATAGATAACAAGATCCGAATGGATTTTAGCATAGCTACTGGCGAAAAGGTTTCTTCATAGTCAACACCTTGTCTTTGTTTATAACCTTTTGCCACTAGTCTTGCCTTGTAGGTCTCTACCTTTCTATCCGAGCCTATCTTCCTTTTGTAGATCCATTTGCAGCCAATAGGTACTATACCTTGTGGTGGATCTACCAAAGTCCAGACTTGGTTGGAATACATAGAATCCATTTCGGATTTCATGGCTTCTTGCCATCTTCTAGAATCGATGTCTAACATCGCCTCTTCATAGTTATTAGGATCATCTGGGTGTTCATTATCACCTAGGAACAATTCCTTATCCTCCTCATGAAGATAACCATATCTTTGAGGTGGTGCAGATATCCTAGTAGATCTACGAACATGTTGTGTATCTTCAGGTACTGTCTCAATAGGGACAGGGTCTGTCTCAACAGGGACAGGTGGTGAGTCAGGATATGTTTGTAGCTCGTCAGAAATTTCTGAAATCTCTTCGAGTTCTATCTTTCTACCTTTGCCTCCTTCTTGAATAAACTCTTTTTTAAGAAAAGTGGCAAACTTACTAACAAACACTTTATGTTCATTAGGTTGGTAGAAGTAATATCCCAATGATTCTTTGGGATAACCCACAAACAAACATTTTTCTGATCTTGATTCAAGTTTATCCACATTATTTTTCTTAACATATGCTGGACAACCCCAAACCTTAAGATGATTAAGGCTTGGTTTCTTCCCATACCATATCTCATATGGTGTTTTGGGGACAGACTTGGTAGGAACCCTATTTAATAAATATACAGCAGTTTCAAGGGCATATCCCTAAAAGGAGATAGGTAAGTCAGTATAACTCATCATGGATCGAACCATATCTAATAAAGTTCGATTCCTTCTCTTAGATACACCATTTAACTGTGGTGTTCTAGGAGGAGTTAACTGTGATAGAATGCCAGCCAGCTTGAGATGATCCAAGAACTCAGTAGTTAAGTATTCACCTCCTCGATCTGATCGAAGAGATTTAATACTCCTGCCAGTTTGTTTCTCTACTTCATAACTGAATTCTTTGAACTTTTCAAAAGCTTCAGATTTGTACTTCATTAAGTACACATATCCTGATTGTACCCCAATCATACCATTCAATTATGGTATTACTATGTTCTCTTATATATATAATTGTTTAATAAATAGCGTTTAATATGAATATCTGTACAATTGGGTTTAAATCTCTGTTTCAAGAAATATGTGCAGATTTCATTAAATAAAGTCGTCACCGATGAAGCCCTGAAGAGCATCTCGAATCAAGGAACGTCCGAAAAGGATCCACAGCAGCCGGGGGAAGTACCAAAAGAGCAGACGTTGAATTCTGCAAGAAAAGTCAAACATTTGACCTTGACTATCGATAGCCAAGATTCGCTATCGATAGCACCTCTATCGATAGCGAACCTTCGCTATCGATAGCCAAGGTCGGCTGCGGGCTTAGAAGATATTTTGGGATATTTTGGGGGCATTTTGGACTTTTACCTTTTCCTTCTATAAATAGAAGTGTAACGACGACGTTTCGAGGGTTCATGACTTATGCTCTGAATCATTACTCTGCTATTTTAATTCAAGTTACAGTTTATTTTCGCATTTCAATCGGTAGTTTCAATTTTCAGCAATTTCCAATTCTGCCATTTTTCTTTCAATGCCTGCCTCAGTTCTCACTTGAGAACTGTTCTATCCGATTAAGTCTTTAATTTCAGTAATTTCCGATTCTGTTATTTTCCTTTTTATGCATGGCTCAGTTCTCACTTGAGAACTGTTCTTTACTTTTTCTGCCTTTTTCTTTATTTACTTAAGTCTTTTCTTTTCTTTATTTACTTAAGTCTTTTCTTTTCTTTATTTACTTCAGTCACTTTTCTTTATTTACTTTCGCCATTTTCTTTATTTCTTCAGTCAGTTAATTACCGCTTTTATTTCTTTTTCCATCCCGTGACCCCTTAAAGCTTGCCTGGATAAAGGATATTCTCCTCCAGTGATGTGTAGCTAATACTCCAAGCTTGGGTGAGGATGAAGTTGGATTCATTTTACAATCTTATTTTATAAACATCCCTCTATTTGTATTATGTGATTGCATAGTTGTGAAGGTTTTACCGCACACTATTGACAAATATAATATCATATAATTGTACATCTGTGATTGCAATTATATAATTATGCAATGGTTCTTATTGGTGTGAATACAAACCAGCATGCTTTATTCCTCATTTAAGGTGGATAGCGATATTCCATTCTTTTCGGGGATAAACTTGCCGGTCCTGTATTCACAATCTTTTTGGGACTTCCTTCTTGTAGTTGGAAGAACCACCATACATAATTACTATAGTGTGGATTTTATAAACATAAATTGTTTAATTGATATTCAATGGGCTTCTCACCCAAGTTCCGCTCAATCCACCAACTTAATTGCATTTTTTACTAAGCTTTATTTAATTACTGAGTTTTCGCTTCGACCCAATCGGAGCAGTTACCACCAACCAATTTAATTGACAATATTCTTTCCGCTTGAATTGATTCTAAAAAGTCTTTTTAATATAAACCTGCATTTCCCAGTGGTTCGACACCCGTGCTCACTAGTCACAATCGAATTGAGATTAATTGTCACGCGGTATTATAAATTATTAATCTTGATCGTTGACGGGGAATAATCTCCCTCGTCGTCTGAGTCGATCATATCCTTTACGTGAATGGTCATCAGTAAAGGTAATGAAATAAGAAAAACCTCCTCTAGCTACTTTGCTCATTGGTCCACATACATCACTATGTATTAAACCCAGTATATCTGCAGCCCTTTCACTGTTACCAGTAAAGGGTGACTTGGTCATTTTACCCATGAGACAATCACAAGTTGGATAGGGTACGAATACTAATGAACCCAATTGTCCATCCTTAACCAACTTGTTAATCCTATCTTCACTAATATGACCTAGTCTCAAATGCCACATATATGTTGGAATTTCATCATCTCTAGGTCTCCTAAAATTTCTTATATTCTTATCATTTTGCTCTATGTAATTAACATTACCATTAATATTTAAGAAGTAAAGACCGTTTAAATAAATGCCGGTAGCTACTAAATCATTATTTAGAGAAATAGAACAAATGTTTTTCCCAAAAACAATACTATAACCAGTTCTACATAATGCAGAAATAGAAATAATGTTCCTTATTATTTTTGGCATAAATAAACAATAAGATAATTCTAAAATATATCTGGATGGTAATGTCAAGAAGCAAGTCCCCATAGCTAATGCAGCAACTCTTGCTCCATTTCCCACTCGAAGGGTAACTTCTCCTTTACTCAGCCTTCTGCTTCTCTTTAGATCCTGCATAGAGTTACAAATATGTGAACTTGCACCAGAATCTAAAACCCAAGTAAAGGTAGAACTAACAGATAAGTTAGTTTCAATAAATAGAGCATCAGCCATACCTTCTGAAGGTTGGTTCTTTATGGAAGCCAGGTACTCCCTGCAGTTCCTCTTCCAATGCCCAGTCTTGCCACAATGGAAACATTTTCCTTTTGAATTGGTCTGATCAGATTTGCCCTTGCCTTTCTAAACCCCTCCGTTAGCTTTTAGATTGTTCTTCTTCCCCTTCTTCTTGTTATCCTTGCCCTTAGGCTTAGATTTAAAAGAAGTAGAAGCCCCATCTATAGCCATGACGGTTCCTTTGCCTTTCTTCATGGTTCCCTCAGCAGTAATAAGTAATTTTAATAAATTAGAGAGAGAGTTCTCCAAGTTATTCATATGGTAGTTCATAACTACATTACCAAAGGAGTCAGGAAGAGATTGCAATATAATATCGGTGGAGAAATCTGCATCTAAAATGATATCCAGCTTCGCAAGCTGCTCAATATAACCGATCATCTTAAGCACATGATCCTTAACAGAAGTCCCATCTTGCATCTTGGAACGAAAGAGATCTTTGGCGGCTTGATACTTTGCCAAACGACTCTTTTCACCATACAACTCTTGCAAATGAATCAGAATTACTTTAGCACTATCCATTGTGTCATGCTGCTTCTGAAGCTCATTGGTCATTGATGCTAGCATGTAGCATCTAACCTGCATGTTATCCTCCCGCCACTTTCTAAAAGTGTCTCTTTCTTCCTCTGATACACCATCAGGAAGGAATGCTGGCATAGGTTCATCAAGCACATAGGCAATCTTATCGGAATTAAGAACTATTCTCAAATTCCTCAGCCAATCCATAAAATTAGGTCCAGTCAGTCTATTGCTATCAAGAATTCTGGTTAAGGGATTAAGGTGAGCTATTGGTGATCTACAAATAAAAATAGAAAATCAGTTGATTTAAATATATAACCATTATTACTGGGTCTTAAGTATAATGGTACCTCCCACTATTTCATCAAATCCCATACTCCCTCAGAATAGGATTTGGGAATTTATATAATAAATTCCTAGTGGGGAATGGAGTCCCATTGTGAATTAATGGTACCTCACATAATAGTTTCTTGGTCCATTAATTCCTAATGAGTAGATGACTCTTCGTCTAATGCTTCTCAAGCAAGTCCCAATCATCCTTTTGCCTTTAGTTATAATAACTCTCACATAATAGTTTCTTGACTTATTCAAACTAATTAAGTCATACCCATCATTCCTTATAAGTATGGTTAAACTAATATAAACCTCACATAATAGTTTCTTGGTCTATATTAGTTTGCCATCTCATAATACCTCATATTTAAATAGGTTAATTAGAATCCGAATGTGTGAATAATCCCCTATAGAGTTGTTGCCACCTTTGTTACTTTGAGACTGACCTTGGCTCGAGTGCTTCCTCTTCTTATTCTTGTGCACTTGTTCAACTACATTTGCTTTAGATTCATAACTATTTTTACCATTATTCTTTTCAGAATTCCGGTTGTCTTCTTCAATCCTTAATCTGACGATTAAGTCTTCAAGACTCATCTCTTTTTGCTTGTGCTTTAAATAATTTTTAAAATCTTTCCAAAGTGGTGGAAGTTTTTCAATAATTGAAGCCACTTGAAAATATTCACTCAAAGACAAATCTTCAGCATGTATCTCATGTAAAATTATTTGAAGTTCTTGAACTTGACTTACCACAGTCTTTGAATCAAGCATCTTGTAGTCTAGGAATCTCCTTACAACGAATTTTTTCAATCCGACATCTTCCGCTTTGTATTTCTTATCCAAGGAGTCCCAAAGTTCCTTTGTAGTCTTTAATGGAGAATATACATTATATAGTATATTATCCAAACCATTAAGTATGTAATTCCTGCACAAGAAATCAGAATGGTTTCATGCTTCCTTTGCAGCGATAGTGATCCTATCAGTCTCACCCTCATTGAGAACAGGAGCAGTTTCATAGAGAAACTTTGCAAGATTCAAAGTGGTAAGATAAAACAACATCTTCTGTTGCCATCGCTTGAAATCTTCACCCTTGAATTTTTCAGGTTTCTCTCCATGTGCAGGAATAGGTGTATGTGCTACTTGAGTTGGCACATTAGTAGTGACAGTATTACTAGTATTACTAGTCATTTTTGTATATATATATAAAAAATGCAATAATACTTTAAACACTTGTATAGACAGAAATTAACAATATACTAAATACTAGAATTCAACTATTTTGTAGAAACATAATTTTTTAAAAACTCACACAGAATATTTTGAAACAAAGTAGAAGATTAAATAAAAAGAAAATTTTGTCTTAAGATTGTTAGAACTTTATTCCAAATATTCTGTAATATTAATCAAACTATAAAACTGAACAATTAAATAAAACTGTAAAATACTTACTTGTATACTCCTTCTTTATTGTAGAATTTTTAAGTCAAGGCAAGTGTTAAACACTCTTTCCTTAAGACAAATTTTGTCCCTCCTAATGGTGCTTAGAGTTGCAGAACGTTTGCCTCCCAAGATACAATGACTTCAATACTCCAAAGAAAGCACTTCAATTGGAGTATTCCAACGAACCAAAAGGTTTATTTTCTCTCTCTCAAACACAACGTATAAATGCAATTAAAAATTAATTAATCAAATGGCTTAGACCATGTCCTATTTATAGACTCAAAGGTTCCTCTACAGACAGACACCATGAATAGACACAACTCTATGTAAGGACACCATGAATAGACACAACTCTATGTAAAGACACCATAAATAGAAACGACCCTAAAGAACAGTCACGACTGTTCGTGAATAGTCACGACCGTTCGTGAAAAGTCACGACCGTTCGTGAAAAGTCACGACTATTCATGTACAATTTTTATTCAAAATATAACATATATATATATATATCCTCAAAGATCTCATGATATGACTGGTGGTGGATATGAGCAGGATGACCTCTACTATGCCAATCATAGTCTAGGAGTTGGAGCTACTACACTTCATATTCTAGTGTATCTGCACAATAGTGGCATTGTTGGCTTGGTTATATCTTTTTTCAATATTTGAAGTTGGTAATTCATCTTTCAATTATTAATCCATGTTAAGATTGATAGCTCCTCAATTGTCAATCATCATAGAATCTCTTTCATAGAATCTCTTTTCCTCTAGAATTTGTAGGAAGTTTGTTTGGAGGTGTTCTTATGAATGTTTTCGGAATATAGAATAAACATGCCCATGTATTGTGTCTAAAATGTATTGGTTTTTTTGGTCATGTTTTGACTAGAGAGATGGACTTCTGCATTGAGGCATTTTCTTCATGTTTAGTTTAGCTATGTAAAATCAAGAGGATAGAAACATATGTATTGTGTATCTTATTCGTTTTCTTTCTCATGGGGCCTTTTCAAGATTTGATTAAATTTTTAATGTCTGTGTTGAATATGGGATAATCCCCTATATAGAAGCACATGTTTTCGTAACTTATTCTATCATGCTTTATTAAATGTTCTCATTTTTCCAATGTATTTTTGGGCATTGATGTAGATAACACCAATCAGACCATTTTTTTACTTCTTGATTTTGCAGTTTTGAGGATCGGTGCAGTGAACGCTTCAGCACGGTCTGCTTATGTTGAGTTTAGGAATACCAAAGTCATCGTGTTCGTGTGAGTATATCTTTAATAATATTAGAAGTCTTATTTTTCTTTTTTTATCTAATTTTGGATTTTCTCTTTCTTTAACCATATTGAATGGATTTGATCTATGCCATAGTTCGGATAATTTTTAATTCATATGTTAATTGTGTTGTTTCGAGGCTTTGTTTTGTATTTCTTAATATTATTGTTCTTAGAAACTGTTCAGCATAGTGCACATTTTTTTTTTTTTTTTTTTACTTGGATACATTCTTCTGTAACATTTTCTTAGGAAACAAATTCTGTGATACACATATGTTAAGATGTAGAAATTAATCATGAGAATATGAGATCATGAAAATCCTCAGTTTGCATTGAGTTTTGAACAGGACATGGACAATACTTGTAGACATACTTCTAGAATGATTTGGGATTCATCTAGCCAATCCCAAGTAGTTTTTGTTAAGGCAATGTAATGTTGAGTTGAGTTATTCTCCTGGTAAATACAAAATCATTTCATCTTTTGTTACTTTTTTATAGATGACTTTGCCTCTCTAATCTATCAAATAAACCAACCTATCTTGGGATCCTGTCATCTCGATATCCCTTGCTTTTCATGTGCTGTTACATTAACTCCTAGTGCCGATGAAATAAAATTATAGTTGTTTATTTATTTATTTGAATTTTACCTTGAATTTTCCCTTACAACTGCTTTTACTTGCTAGCGCCCTTGGCTAACACTCTAGTTGCGAACATACTTAGTTTTAGGTAGGAAACCAATTTTCCAGAAACTGTTTTCACCACTAAGAGGGCATTCGACAACTACTTCCTTTGCATGTACATTGACAACTGCTAATTTACTTGATGAGATGCATAATATAGGGATTTCTATTATGTGAAGCTTAATATGATTTTAGTTTCTTTCCATTTTTCTTGTTTTATGCATATATTATTGTCTTCGTGGCATATTCTTAGATTTTCTTTCATACGATTTGCCATTAGCAAGTGAACGCTTGCACTATTACCTCATGGTGTACAAATTTGTTTTTGGTCTTGTTTGGTTCAGATTTGGACGAAGAGAAAGTAAGAAAGCAATTATGTACAGTGATATAGGGCGGCTAAATTGTAATGTAAGCTATACATCCTTTGCCACTGCAATTCGTGGACATTTATATGCAGGGGTGGAACCAAGGCATAGGGAATGGGGGCCATGGCCCCCCTGACTTTTCAATTTTCTAACATACATATATATGGTATGTGCATCCTTGCAGATTTATATGCTTGGGAAGGGTTGGGCGGGCCCCCTCGACTTTTGTGTGTGTATATATATGGGGCTGCTAATATCAGGTGCTTTCTCATAGAGCCATTTGCGTTGTATAGTTTGGAAAATTGACTGTTAGATTAGATACACTTATCATGTATGTCATGCCTGCCAAATATCACAGTGATCCAACGGTTGATTTTTGAAAAATGTAACTTTGAAAAACTGTGACTTTTTTGTTCTTTAAATTGTTATTATATTTTCATAGTCAGTTTTCTCATAAAACAACTGTTGGATCATAGTGATTTTTGGCAAAAATGACATACATGATTGGGGTATCTAATCCAACGGTCAGTTTTCCAAAATATTCTCCACAAGTGGCTCTACAAGAGGGCACCTAAAATTAGTAACTCTGTGCATATATATTTATACATAGTTTTCCAAAATATGGTAAAGTGAAGACAGACCACTCTTGTAATTTGAATATTACAGTATACAATTCCGATCTAGTCAGCATATATATACTTACATAAGTTATGTTAGCATGAAGGTCATACGTAATTATGTGTTGCATATTTTGAAAAACTGACCGTTGGATTAGATGTTGTACATATAGATGTTGTGCATGCCAAAAATCACGGTAATACAATGTTAGAATTTCAAAATATAGTTATGAAAAACTGTGACCACTGAAAATTGTCACGGTTTTTCTCAATGACATTTCTAAGAAACCAACCGTTGGATTACTGTGATTTTATGCATACATGGTTGGATAAGTACAATATTTAATCCAATATTTTCAAAATATGCATCTCAAAATTATACGGCATTCATGTTGATATAAGCATATTGAATTATGATATCAGTCAACGCGACCTAGGATTGCATCTGCGAATATGGAATTATGATGTCAATCAACGCAAGGAAATTCGACGAACTAATTATATTAAGTATGGTGCATACCAACCTATGCTTTGGCCCCCCCTAAGATAAAATCCTGGTTCCTCCCTGGGTATATGAGATAATCCCCTATATAGTTTTAATAATCCTTTATTTATTTATTTTTATTCTAAGATGTCATTTTTAATATTCAAAGACTTATCTATTTTAGGGGTCAAACCACAAAGAGTTTTCCTCAATGCTTCATAAAGCTTTAGAGGGAGCCATAATGCTAGAGTCTTTCCCCAAGACAACTGTTGATGTTTTTGCATTGGTGTTGGAATCTGGTGGCAGTAAGTCTACTAGTTCACTTTTACTATAATCTATAATTGAGTCTATAAATTAATAATTTTCTATTCTTGGAAGTTTGGATTCTTCACAAAAATACTGAAGGAAATTTGAAATTCAACTTGTGAAAATCTTAGTGTCATTTTTGCATGTATAAAACCCCCCCCCCCCCCCTTTTGTTCAAGGATGCGTCATTTGAATGTAGTAGTATTGAAATACTGTGATTATAGAAGTGTTACAAAACTCTTATATTGTCAAGTGAAATTCTGGAATGTTGCAAAAACAAACGGAACTCTATCGGATTTTCGTCTCAAAATTGAAACAATATATTATTTAATATTTAGCATGGTTCATGTGATTATTGGTTGAATTGCTTATTATTAGGAGTGGTATGATGTGTAATTTGATTCTTCTAGTGATCAGATACTATCATTATAAAAGTGTCGAAAATATATAGTTACTATGATTTGTGAAATATGTGTATTTTTAGTTGATAATAATATTTTTGTAATAATTATGTTGTTTTCACAGTTCAAAGATTACCAAATTGGAGTTACAAGAAATGAAGAAGGGATGAAGTTAAGTTACTTTTTTTTTTTTTTTTTTTCTGGGTCTATTTTGGAAGGATATGAATGTGGGAGAAATTTGTTTTTTTTTAAGAAACTTGTCGTGGAATTTGATGTATATACAAATAGTTATTTTTCGTGTTGAGAACTTTCAAAGTCATAGAATGTCAAGAATTTGATTTCGAGAATTTATTTTAATGGAATGTGCATTTTTCTATCTTCATGTTAGAATTAGATTCTATATGATGCATACAAATGGTATCTCAAGCAAGCAAAAAAATAAAAAAATTATATATATATATTTGCGGCATTTGTAAAATGCCGTGAAAAAGTTCTACAATGCCTTAATAAGGCTTTTAATGACGTTTTGAAAATGCCGCGGAAAGTAATTTTAATGGCATTTTTGTAAAACGCCGCAAAAGGTATTTTTAATGGCTTTTCTAAAACGCCGCGAAAGAACTTATAACGGCGTTTCTAAAACGCCGAGGAAGTTAATATATGACATTTTTAAAAACGCCGCCTATTATCAAATGGCTTTTGTGGCACCTGTGCAGACGGCATATTGTGTGGCGTATTTAAAATGCCGCGGAACGCTATTTACAGCGTTTTTAAAATGCTACGAAAGCCCTTTTTTGTTTTTGTTGTAGTGACATTTTAGAGAATTAGGGTTTTGAGGTTTTGTAACACACCGCACAGGGTAACCCTTATGCCGAAGTGATACAGTGACATAAAACACCAAGCACTTCTCTTTGAATAATTCTATTTAAAATTTATATAGTTTAAAACAGTTTTTTTTTTTTTTTTTTTTTCAAATTGCGCATGTATGGAAGATTTTAAAATAATTTACAACATCTCAAAAAGTAAAGATAGCGTTGAGTACTAGTTTGTATCATGAGTACAGTCCCGTAATGTATCCAAAAAATATTATATTACAAACCCAAAACGAGTGTCCACAGATAAGAAAGATCAACACTGTCATGATCGTCCTCAGAATATCTCAAATTCCAAAAATCTTCGTCTAGTTTACGGATCGAGTTGCCGGTCTTGTGGGGGGAAAAAAAGGAAAGGGGTGAGCAAAATCACTATTGCTCAGTAAGGTTTGTAAACCTTAAATACTACATGACGCTTTTAAAAGAAACGTCAGGAATCTCAAATTTATCAGCAAGTTCCAACATCAATAAAACATCACTTATTAAGGTCATCACATATGTAACTTATTTACATATTACAGAATATATCCATCACTTTTTCATAATAAATGATCTCACATTACATGCATGCTTTATGCATATGACAGATATACAATGCAATGCTCATGCAGTCATACATGCCATTTTCTCTGCATGTCCTGCCTGTCCTGCAAAACAAAAAAAAATTCACACATGGATGGCTACCTCATTTTAAGGTACTCAACCATCCACCACAACATCCCCGCCTTTTTAGAATGTATATCACCCAATCCCCACCTTTTTAGGACCTATACCGCGATTGTCACTCATTGACAAGAGAATTTACTTGCTGTTATTAGCAAGGGTGATATATTAGTGCACTAACTGTTTCCAGGATCTTTTGTCCATCGGTGGTATCTCAACTCCTCGTTACCACAGTTATATAAATAATCATGAATGCATATAATTCTCTATGCAATATAACTCACATGTATCTGTGCCTCATGCCAAATGCAAATATTTCGTGAGATGCATAAGGCATATATCTCATGTCTACATCTCATGTACATCAATTCATGCATATGTTTCATGCATATTGACTTAAGCATATATCTCATTTGCAGGATAATTCATACATTTATCTGATGGCTTAACAATTTATGCACATAAGATCACAATTAAATAACCAACATAGCACAAAACAGTGTAACAGCATTATCCGTGACTAATTATTAATTATTCGAAATATTGATTTGCATTAAGAACTAAGATTTCGATCTTGTAGCCTGTGGGTTATAGATCTACCACGCTTCTGCTGCGCACTTTGACCTAAAACATATTCTAAATAAGTCCAAGGATTAGTCCTAGGTCAAAAGAATAAATTTTCTTGTAAAATTTCAAATCATTCGATAATTAATTTTTCCCAAAAACTCTTATTTAGCTTCCGAAATTTGCAGAAAATTAATGGAGTGTTCTCAGTCCCATTTTAAATCATCAAAAATATTAAAATATATGTAGAAACATTTATAAAATAGTTTGGGGCAAAATCTGTTAGAAAAACATAGGATTTAAGTCAAAATTTTGATTTTAAAAAAATGCCTTTAACTTTAAAAATTTCCCGGAATTACCCAGTAGTCAAACACACCCCAAACCACCTCAAATATGTTTAAAATTAAAAATTACACATTTAAAAAAATTTGGAGCCATGTGGCAGCCTCACGCACCACCATGCGCGCGTTGGGGTGCTCCTTGGCACTTTTCATATTCTTCTCCAATTTTCCTCAATTTTTGCAGATTTTCAAAGCTTCAATTCTCCCTCTATAGAACTCCAAATTTGATAAAACTAGTTTCTAAAAATCCCTAAAATTATCCTCTACAACATATCCAAAATTGAGAATTTTTCGGATTAATCTCTATTTTCTGGGGATTTTTCTCTCTCATGGTTTCAAAAATTCACCAAAAATAATATATTAATGGAAAAAATATGAGGCCACCATGATAATTCATGGTTGAACTTCTAGTATCTAGGAAAAATAGTTAGAGTCTCCAGTTAACTCATTTTGTGCATAAAATGAAAAAGACCCTTAGTTTCCACCATTAAAGCTTCATGGAAGTTTTCTCTCTCTAGAAATTCTCACTCTACACTTCAAATTAGCACTTGTGCTCACTAGGGTATATTAATATGACTAAGATGAGAAGGTTTATGGCCATGTGGGGTTCCAAATCTTAATATATAGTAAATATGAATTTCACATAAAACCATAGTTTTCATGAACTTTGTGTGAGTTTTAGAGGCTTGCAATGACTTCCAAAATTCCTCATTTTTGTTCAAAACCATCATGGGGTAAGTAAGGAATAAAAACCCTACCTTAATTGTGATTTTGGTGTGAAAATAAGCCTCCAAAAATTGTCCCCTATAAGCTGAATGCTCCTTCTCCTCTCTGTTTAATTTCTTTCTTTTTCTTTCTCTTCTCCCCTCCTCTATCTCTTCTCTCTCTTCTTCCTTTTTCTTCTACCGATTCTTGCCTCCCAAAAAATTCCCTCTCTCTCTCTCTCTCTCTCTCTCTCTCTCCTGTTGATTCTTGACTCCTACGATTCTATGTTGGCTAGAATTAATTAAGGAGCTTGGTCTACAAGAAAAGAAGGAAAAATTGGGTGCACCAAGGTGCACCTAATTAAAGGCAATGCATCCTCCATTAATCAATGGACACTTGGCACATTGTTGGTCCAATGAGAATGTGTCATGTGTGCAACAATAATAATAATAAAATAATAATAATAATGACAACCATATATATATATATATAATTATGCTATTAAAATTTTTGGGGTCTCAAAGGTTTCTTTCTTAAAAAATGATTGGTTATTCTTAACCAATCAGGACATGGAATGATGACTTATATCATATAAGTAAAAAATGGGGTTGCTATAACTTCATATACTTATATGAGCCCTTCACCTAATAGGTTAGGCTTTTAGGTTGGAAACTTAACATAGACAACTCCTAAGACACTAAAACCTAACATCGATCAAAGACACCAATGTGAGATTAAACCCAAGGATATCTCTCAACCCATGCAAAAATCCATAAAACCCACAAAAAACATTACCACGCAACTCCATTTACAAACACAATATATACCAAACCACTATCATCCAACCAAAATAAGGAATAAGCAACCCTCCAACATCACAAAACCTAAACCAAAAATGATAAAAACTGTAAACCATAAAATCAAAACCCAAACTCCCAACATTTTAAACCTAAAACAAAAGGAGAGAGAAGAAAGAGAAGAAAAAGAAACACAACAAATTAAAAGAAAAACACCTACCTCAATATGGGGAT
>JAESVK010068906.1:0-14227 GCA_017140935.1 Hamamelis virginiana
AACCAACCAATAGATCACTGTGATTTTTGGCAAACATGACATACATTTTTTGGCAAACACGCCTATATATATATATATATATATATATATATATATTTGGGTTGTAATTGATTAACCAGCTAAACACGCTTAAACTTGTCTCAAAAAGCTAAGATTGGTGCACCTATGAAGTTTTATGGGCATGTGCAAACTGAATTTGATTATTTATTTATTTAAATACCCCGCATGAAATATAATTATTTTATAAATAATAGGTTAGTAGGATTAATCAGCAGGTACGAATAGAATTTTGAACGTGCTAAAAATATGTAGTGACAATTAACATGCACATGGCTATGACTTATTGACTTGAAATAATGGATTAAGAAAAGTTATGGTAGATTAATGGCTTATAATTTTGTTGAAAATATAGCTAGCCATAAATGGTGTACGAGGGCAAATTAAGTTTTGGCATAGCTGTGCCCTAATTTTAGAGAGCTGAGCGCAAATTATTTGGCATAGCTTTGTCGTGTTATATATATATATATATATATATATATATAGATATATTGTCTTTAAAAATATCTGTACAAATTTATGAGTTACACAACTAGCTGAATAGCTACCTGCTTGATTTTAATATATATATACTTTTAAGGAGACTCTCTAGTTTTAATAATTACAATTCATATATTGCCTTATTTGCATAAGCTATCATATTTATGACAATGTTTGCACATAAATTGACTTATGCGAGGTGCGCAGGCGTGCTAAATTAAATTGGTTTAATGTAAGTCAATTCTTTTGGTCCGGGCATTGATTGATAAGAGAAAAGTCAAGTAGTCAATCAAATTGATTTTCGACCGATCAATAAATCACTTTAAAAGTCGAGATTGGATAGTAGGCAATTGTGAAAGGGTTGCGGTTCTTTTCTTTATCAGGGTTCTTCCTTGTCTATGACGAATCAATAGGACTTTAATTAAAATAAGAATGAAGTGCCGAATAAGATAAATTGTAATTGAATTAAAATAGTAAAGCGATTTAATTAAAAGCAATCTAAATTACGAAATTAAAAGCGAGCTTCAAATAAACTAATTTTCGAAATTGAAAGCGAGCTAATTCTATGAAATTAAAGCTAAATCCCGAAATTGAAACAAGCTATTTTATGAATTTGCGAAAAAAATTGAATAAAGGAAATTACCATAAATTAGAAGTAGCAATTACAATCATGAAATTAAAAGACAATGCTAGGAGTTAGATAAAATAGAAACTGCAGTAGTTGATGTGTGACTGTTGAAGTATCCTGAATTTATCTCCAAGCTTGATATTTAAAGACAAATTTTTCAGAGTTGCTGATGCTTCACGTGTCACTTACTGGATGCACCATTCAGTTTGCTTGTTCCTTATTTTTTGCTAACGATCCCATGAAGATAGAAGCAGCTTCCCACGTTTTCTTTGACCTTCGACTTAAAAATTTTCAAATTGGCTTCAGCTTACAAACTTGGACTTTAGCCTATAGCAAAATTAAATCCATTTTATATATTTGGGTTTTTAACCAAAGTGCCCCCACAAAAAAGCCTACATGAATTTGCCTAGCTTGCTTTTAAGTCCACAAATTTTTTGTAGGCCAAAACTTGAGAATCTCAATAGGAGATTTGTTAACCCTCCTATTTTCCTACTTTCTCACCTAATTCATGTTCCCCCCCACCCCAGGTTGGTCTTCATTGTATTTTACCCAATTGTTGTTTCTTTCCATTTTTTTCTTCATTTTTTCAAGTGCTTCCATCACTATGCGCTCTTTCTCTCTAGAAGGTTTCTCACAATTAAAAATGAATGCCAATTCTCTTGTCCCATATATTGTACAAATCAGAATTTGGCATCATATATCTCTAAAGCATATTCATTTTTGATGTGTCAAAATTAGAATTTGACATCCCAAAGCACCAAATGCTAAATTTTAACATTTATGTGCTCTAATATACTAATGCTATATTTTGATATTTTCCATTTTTTTGAAGAAAAAGTATGATATGACACAGATGACAAATATCATTTGAGGTGCTAAATTTAACAGTAAGAGTTGCCATTGCCAAAATTTGGCATCCCAAATAACTTGACAGTAAAGACTTCCATTACCAAAATTTGACACCCCAAATGCTCTTAAAACAATAAATTTTGGATTATTTTTTCATCAAATTCTTGTTTTTTAATTGTGCATGGCTGCCTGCAATCGCTAGACATGTAGCCCCAAGTACCAAACCTTCAATTCAAATAAAGTCTACTCTTCTTTAACAGCTAGTTTTTCCTTGACACCAAACCCTTCGTATTCCTTCCGCCGCTCTATACAAGTTTCATTTTTACACCTAATAAAATACTACTGACCAAGATGGTCACAGCCCACAAGTAATGTGTTCAGAGTTGGAATTAGTCATTTTATACTAACATATATATTTAGACTAAAATTGGTATTTGGTCTATATATATATATATATAGCATTATGAATTAACTTGTACTAATTTTCGTTAATTACATATGATGACGCAGTGGTGAAAGAAAGTATTTAAAAGCAAAGAAGGAAAGAAACGTGAAACAGATGACAAATTAAATAGGAAAGAAACTAGCTACGTAATATTTTATTAAATTAATATGAGCATATTTGAGGTATTTTTATAGTCTTTTTAGATCCAAAACAGACAACTACTCTATTAAAAATAAAAATAAGAAAGGAAAAAAACGCATGCAAGGATTCCCATCAATGGGAGGTGGGTCCCACTCCACTCTATATGAGAGCAGCACCCAAGATTGGATTTATTATTTTTTTGATTTAAATCCATTTATTGAATCTTCTACAGCAAAGTCATTTAGATCCAAATGTTCTAATAGTAGTGAATTCAAATTTTTTTTTTCTCCTCTCTATATTTCTCTTTTTCCAAACCAATCACACATTTCTAGGCATTTTTATTTATGTGTCTTGGAGAAAAATGAATTCAGCTAAACTTGGATTCAAATTTAAATTAACTTTTAAATCCAAACACTTTTGAATCCACTGTTGGAGTAAGAATTTTTGCATCTAGATTAAAAAAATGCGTATAAATCTACTTTTGAACTCATCATTGGAGTTGTTCTCACATCTCCAGGAGAAAAATAGATCCAATCCATTTTAGATCCACTTTTGAGCCTATTGTCAGAGTAAAGATTTTTGCATCTGGGTTAAAAAATGGATCTAAATCCACTTTTGAACCTACCATTTGAATTGCTCCGAGTGAATTTATTTTCTGTTGACAGAATCCCTAGCATTGCTCAATCTAAGAAAGGTATCAAGTTGAAACTAATAAAAAATGGTAGTAGAAAATTGAAAAAGTATGTTTAAATGAGACAATTGGATGGAATTTTCCCTCCTTAGATCATCAAAACAAAACAAAGATTCTTGAGTGATGCAGTAAATAATTGAAAACTTACCATATTTTCAGACTTAAATTTCTTTGGTGCCAACCAAATTCAGTAGATAAATGACATTGTGTACTAATTTGACTATCCAAAATATAAGACTTTACAACCACACGATAAAAGAAATTGAGTCACCCAACATGTCATAGTCCACTAATCCGATATATATGAGATGCCATATAGGGAAGCTTACTCATCATATATATCTTTTTTCAACTTAGCTATATGGCAGCGTGGCCTATTACAAGCCCCTCCATCCTATGTGCTCCCTGGATTTGTAACATTTTTTCTCTGCATGTGGAAGAGGAAATTAAGAGAGAAGGAAAATGTTTCAAGAAGGTTCCTAGCTTCCACAGTATGATTGAATGATCGCTAGCTATAGACCGAGTCCATCTAGCTACAAGTATAAATATGGTAGGCTTGACTCTAATGAGTCAAAACATCATCGCTGAGTGAATATTCATGAGTTCAACAAATTTAGATTGACGAATTCTCGGGCTGTGTTATCTTGACTGAATTGGCCGATCAATGCTTCATTCGCAAACTGTAATTTGTGGCCTCTCATTATAATTTTCTCAAAAAAAAAAAATTCTTTTTTGATTTTTTTTTAGTCACACGATACAGTAACTAAAAATTACGATTTTATTGTTAGCAGAGAAGAGAAATAAATGATTAAGAAGTCGAATATAATGAATGAATAAATGACACGACCATTGCACTAGAGTGCTGATCATAATTTCCACAAGATTTATGGTGGATAAAGTTGAACAATTTTATTGTCTAGTAAATGAGTTGATGTACTACGCCATACGCCAGCCCATGACATTTCTATAAAAATAAAAAAAAAAACAAAACAAAAGTATTCAAAATGAATCCAAATCCTTCATTTATTATCAAGGAAAGATAGCGTTTAGAATTAAGTGATCTAAGCAGAGGAGGGGGAACAATATCAAAGGAGGTGGCAACATATTATGATTGGCTAAATTAATTAACCAATCAGCACAAAAATATAATTTGCTTTAACGGTTAGCATACTTGAGAACACACGTACTGTTACTCCTACACGGCTCAATCAAGGTTCCATGGGAGCAGAAGCTAGTGTTAGCATATTGAACAAGTAACATACTGCACACGCTAGCTAAGAACCTTCGATCAACACAAGCAAACTGATGATACGTGATAAAACTTATGCTTTTATGCATTTGATCTAAGGCATCTAACATTTAGAAAGATATGGTTTTGATTCTTATTTTAAGTATATCCATTGTATTATTACCAAAGGACTCTTTATATATATATATATGTTTTGTGAGTCATTTCAGTTCTCCTTCAATCAAATTTTTATCTTTTTCCCTACTTAGATTAAGGGTAAGATAAACTTTACAAATAATGGATCGTTTGGCAATCAGTCAAGTGTAGGACCAAATTTTGGCACACTGAATATCGGATGGATGGATAAGGTTTTCAAATAATCTCATTTATCTTTAGAAACTAGTTTAATTTGATCCAAATATAGGTCTAAAATATTCTATATTTTCGCTCCAAAAAAAAAAAAAGGTTTAGGACCAATGCAAAGTCTAAGCCTGGCACAGGCCCATGTAGGCCCATTTTCTTCTATTACATTACATTCTAATTAATTAGTAGTGGTCTCATCAATTACAATGTGGATCCATGACGGTACCGAGGAGCGTTCTACCTGCTTTTTGCATGTTTTATATTAGCTTCTCTTAATTAGATGTATAGATATACCCACAAAAATTATTGGGTTTTATTTTTTCAAGAAATGTTAAGTTGGAGAGATGGAAAAAGCCACTCAATTAACCAACAGAACTGCTCTTAGGGAGAACTCATCCCATCATGTCTGCCACTCTACCAAATATATATATATATATATACAGAAATTCTCTTATGAGGATCACCTTACTTTAAGCTAAAGTAAGCATCTAACAGTAGAGCCGCCTGTAATGAAATTTTGGAAAACTGACCGTTGGATTAGATACCCCTATAATGTATGTCATGCCTGCCAAAAATCACAGTGATCCAACGGTTAGTTTATGAGAAAACTGACTGCCAAAAAATGATAACATTTTAAAGAACAAAAAAATCATAGTTTTCCACAGTCAGTTTTCTCATAAACTAACCGTTGGATCACTGTGATTTTTGGCAGGCATGACATACATTATAGGGGTATCTAATCCAACGGTCAGTTTTCCAAAATTTCATCACAGGCGGCTCTACTGTTAGATACTTACTTTAGCTTAAAGTAAGGTGATCCTCATAAGAGAAAACCTCTATATATATATATATATATATGTGTGTGTGTGTCCCTTGGTGGAAAATAAAGCAAGATGCAAGCAGCTAGCTAGTGCTAAAAATATAGATGAAAGTACGAAATCGATTATATGGATTCTTGCAAATCCCCTTGTGCGTGATGACAAGAGTTTGTTTTTTACTACCATGGGACCAAAGTTACTCAAATAAATATAAGGAAAGTTCTTGGTCCATTTATTGTTCCCCTCTCTATTAACAACTAAGAGAAAATTATCAAAAAGTCACATTTTGAGTTCTTTTTTATCCAAAAGTTTCATCATCTTTTCATATTACCCAAAAGTCCAAATTTAAGGTTTTTTTTTTTTACCTAAAAGTCCAAGCACATCAGTATTTCAAGCACTTCCAAAAAACTGATCTATGCATCAATTTTCTGTAAAATGATTAGTTTCTGCAAAATCAAATAACAAACTGATGTTTTTCTCATTAAAAAAGAGTTTTGGATAAAGTGAAAAGATGACAGAATTTTTGGATAAACAAAACTTATAAATAGGACTATGGGTAAATATCCCAACAACTAACCACTAACCCTACTAACGTATATGGAAAAAAAAAAAAAAAACCATCCTACTGAACAATCAAAATGGGGAAAATGGAGGGGATAAAAAAAATAAAAAATGAAATAAAAATGAAGGAAGAGCAATGGTTTTGGATTGTTTAGGCCTTATATGGATCCATTCTTTTTGGGCCTTAAATACATTGGTTTGCACTAGTGACAAGTTGCAAACTTGTAATTATAATGAAGCAGATGATATATATATATATATATATATGCATTCAATTTTACTTAATTTAAAAAGAAAAAATACTTTTAATGCAGTCATATAGGCATGAAATTCCCAAGGCTCATTTAATATGAAAATTCTAAATATATCTCTGACCAAGGAAGCAATTCAATACTACAAGGAGAGGGACTGGGCTGTGAGAGTATTGGAGGTGGGTCAGACATGTTGAATGTGCTGAAGGTGAAGTACAGGCCTGACAGATGAAACTTAAGCCCAAAGAAACTCACTTAGTTTCGACCTTCAGCAACGTTACATGGCGTTCTAATTAAAGTGTAGCATGACAAATGACTTTTTTTTTTTTTGTCAAACTATAGAAATCAACATTTTACCTTCCAACCCCTTTAATATTAACATTTAGATATAAATATGCTTTCTTGTACTTAAATAATAATTTTTTTTCTCTAAAAGTGAGAGCTCACGGCACTCGGTAAATGAACATGAGGATCGTCACTCCTCAAATATTGCACGTTATCATGTATTATTAAAAGACTCAAAACCTTAATTCATTCCACTCTGGGCCGGCTCATTCATAGGGCAGATGAGGCGACGACCTCCCTTGAAATAAGGCCTCAAAAAAAGCAAAAGAAATACCCCTAAGTGCTTGAATTGGTTCATTTGATGTGGGAGGACTTGCTTTGGACTTTGGTGTTTCATACAACAGCTACAGTCTGTGTGTTTCATTCATACTTTTAAAAATTTTCACAATCTATATCTCAAAAATCAACCGTCAGATTACTATGATTTTTTACATACCTATCATACATAAGAATAATATTTAATCCAACGGTCGGTTTTTCAAAACAATAAATTTACAGTGGCCAAAAGGCCTTGGAGCTGCTGAGTCGCACCATACTTGCTCAGCAGCCAAACCAAGCCCCAAAGTATCAAAGATAGTAGCTATTGTACCCAAAGTTTTAATAAAATTTATTAAAATAATTTATCCTTTTTTTCTTTTTATTTAAAGAAGATGTAAGCATCCATCTCAAGAAAATGGCTCCCCTATGAGTGTGCAAAGAAAAGAAATATAATTTAAAAAAAAAAAATAGTTACTAAAATGTTAGTGGGAGAAATGGAATATGGTAGTTATAAAATAGAGGGTCCTATGAAAAATCCATATATACCCTTTTATTTTTATGAATATATCTTTTCAAATAACAGTAAATGCTATTTTTTTTAAAGGGTAATTATGGAAAATAAATATGATGACAACTTCAGTATTAGCTTTATATATTAGTATAGATATATAATGTAAGTAGTTAAAATAAAGGGGGTTTTTTTTTTTTAAAAAAAATTTCGCCAAACAGAACCTATCCCTAGCCTAACACAAAAATAATAATGCACTTCCATATATATACCGAGTTAAAAACCTTTTTAAAAGTGTGAATGAATGTCAAGTGGTCAACAGGCCTGCGATTGGTCTTTTTAAAAAAAAAAGGTTACTTTTACTTGCCACAGTAGAATAATTTCTAGTGACATATTTTGGCACATATAATTAAGATAATATTAATTACCACAAGAGTACCATATTGTTGAACTGATGTGATATCAAGAGTCAATAGAAATATAATAGAGAAAAATTATATATGCATCAATACTTAAATGTTAATGACTTTAAAAAAAAAAAAAATGTCTTCTTAATTACTAGGTAGTGAAAAATTGGTATCTAGCACTTGTCGTAAAAAAAAATTTTAAAAAAAATTATTCAAAAATTCTTCAAGATTCAGAATTTCAGATGTATACCATGAAGTCCAAGATATGTATTAGATTTTATACCATGAGGTCGGTTTCTAAGATAATGCAATTTAATAGGACTTATTGATATAAAGCCTAATGCATTGGACCTTAGGATATACAAATTTTATCTCAAGGACTCAAAATTTTATTGATGTCATGGTGGTATTGAAATTCTTCTTAACTTAATCTCCAGAGTACTTTCTTTAATATAATTATTAGAATAATTAAATGACAATCTATATAGCAAATGACAAAAATAGAAGCTTAATTTCTAGTCCTTATAATGCATTAATATAAGTAAATATTTTGTCCAAAATAGTGGTTCCTTAACCATAAGAGTTATTGGAAGAAAAGTATGTACATATGATATCATCTTTTGATAATTTGATGAGATCATCCTCACTTAGAAAATTAAGTAGTTGAACTCTTCAAATATATGGTGCATATGGATGCAATTCAAATGAAATAAATACTTTTCCCTTGCAAGTTAATTCTGTGGTGGCAAATTTTAACTTCTTTAAAAAAAACTATTTTCTCAAGAAAATCACTTGAAGCAGTCATGTCTAAGCTGCTACTGTATGGTGAACTAGTCTCCATTTGACTATACATATTCTTACGAGGACGTTCAATGTAAGCTTATGTAAGGATTTGGCTTTTTAGTTAATATAGGATGGATATTTTGAAAAATCAACTGTTGGATTTAATGTTCTTTCTATGTATGACATGCATGCCAAAAATCACACAGTGATCAGACTGTTGATTTCTAAAATACAGACTATGAGAAACTATGACAGTATCCAATAGTCATAATTTTTCACAGTCTATGTTTTAGAAACTGACCGTCAGGTCACTGTAATTTTTGGCATGAATTACGTACATACATTGGAAGATTATTTAGTCTCACAGTCGATTTTCCAAAATTTCCATCTTACATTGACTAAAAAGCTAATTCCTCACATAAATATGGAAAATTGAATTTCCCATCAATAATGGCCAATAGAAGCCATTAGTATACCAAAAATATCTAGAAGATCGATATGGTCAATAAATTGCTGAAACTGGCGTGTTTGCTGTTTGCTGTTTGCATGATGAAAACTTCAAGCTCCTTTACTAGTTCTTGTTGATATTGGTCGGTTTCATTTATTTTGATTTCTAATATTGATGTGGCGATCGATCGAGATAGGAATGAGCACCATAATCTGCATGGACTTAGTTGCATTAGAGATTAGTCAAATTCACACCTTTTGACAAGTCTCCATTGCATGAATAGAGAGTTTGAACCTAGGAATGGCAATGGGGCGGGGCGGGGCGGGTTTTGTGCTACCCCGTCCCCATCCCCGATAAGAAAAACACTCCCCATCCCCGTCCCATACCCCGCCGGGGTATAGAATGGTCGCCCCATCCCCGCCCTGCTCATTTTTCTCACCCCGCGGGGATTCCCCATCCCCGCCCCACTTTTCATCAAAATAATTAATACAAGTGTGTAGTGGGGTTCGAACCCAGAACCTCATGCCTTTTATGAAAAGGCCTTACAACTAAGCTATGTATAATCTTATATTTCTAAGCTGTGATATATAATATTTAACCTTATTTCATATTCTTTTATATGATATATAATATATAATATTTAACTTTATTTCATATTCTTTTATAAATCTATACTGCTTAGCCCAACTTTGAAAAAACTTTTGATCGATTAAAATGCTCTCGCATTAAATGTTAATGACCATTTTACTCTATTGCAATATTAATTACAAGAAGTTTATCTTTAATTCATTTTTTAAGAGTCATATTTTCAATTAATTTCCTAATTCAACAAGGTATCAACGAAGTTTGTTATTTTTTTAGTGTTTTGAATATTAAAAAAAAATAACAATAAGTTTTATCGAATAAAAAGAAAACTAACAATAAATTACATGAGGTTTATCTTTAATTCCCTTTTTAAGAGTCATATTTTCAATTAATTTCCTAATTCAACAAAGTGCTAAGCGCGCGCACACACACACAAAGTCTATATACACACGGACACATAGTACATATAAATTTAAATGCATTCAAGCATTAATATCTTGCATTACATGATACAATATGTAGTTGTTCAGTTTCTTCCTGTGACATTTTAAAAAACGACCGTTGGATGAGATGTTCCGCTTATGTAAGACATGCATGAAAAAAATCATGTTCATCCAATGGTCATTTTTTTCTAAATGCCATATTTCTTGAAAAAACTATGATATTAACTTTGCATAGTTTAAACAATTTAAATGTTTTTCTCAAAAACCAACCGTCAGATCTATGTGATTTTTTGCATGCACAATGTGTTTATATGGAACATCTTATCCAACGGTCTGTTTCACAAAATAGTAACCCCATGTTAACATTTGTAAGATATGAATAAGAATCATATGATACACAAGTTTAAACAATTTAAATGTTTTCTCAAAAACCAATCGTTGGATCTATGTGATTTTTTCTATGCACAATGTGCATATATGAAACATCTTATCTAACGGTCGGTTTTACAAATTAGCACTCCTATGTTAACATTTGTACAATATGAATAAGAACCATACGATACACAACTTAGATGACCGACATAAGTAATTTTTGTTATAATGGATAAGGTCAACTGACCGTTTGATCGCTATGATTTTTTGCGAATATGGCAAAAAATTTATTGTTAGTTCTCTCTTTATTCGATAAATTTTTTTGTTATTTTTTTTTAATATTCAAAACACTAAAAAAATAACAAACTTTGTTGAATTAGGAAATTAATTGAAAATATGACTCTTAAAAAATGAATTAAATATAAACTTTATGTAATTAATATTGCAAGAGGGTAAATGGGTCATTAACATTTAATGCGAGGACATTTTAGTCGATCAAAAGTTTTTTCAAAATTGGGTCTTTTATAAGCAGTATAGATATAGATTTATAAAAATATATGAAATAAAGTTAAATATTATATATCACAACTTAGAATCATAAGGTTATACATATCTTAGTGGTAAGGCCTTTTAATAAAAAGCACGAGGTTGTAGGTTCGAACATCTCTACATATTTGTATTAATTATTTTGATAAAAATGAATCGGGGATGGGGAATCCCCGCGGGGCGGGGAACGGGGAATCCCCGTGGGGCGGGGAAAATGAGCGGGGCGGGGAAAATGAGCGGGGCGGGGCGGGGCAACGTGGTGGGGCATGGTAAACCCGTCCCCGCCCCGTACCCCGGCGGGACAAAATTTTATTGTCCCATCCCCGCCCCGTACCCCGCAAACTTCAAAAAAAACCCGCCCCTATAGGGGCGGGGCTGGGCGGGTCCCCGCGGGGATGGGGAAAATTGCCATCCCTATTTGAACCCAAAGAATTTCACACGTACCCGTCAAAAGGACTTGGAAACAGCAAACACGCCAGTTTCAGCAATTTTTAACCATAAAGGAAAAGAAAAGGTCGAAGATTGAAAAATTGGTGGATTTATTCTTAGAAAGTATTGATCTCTTCGATCTTCTTGCACCAAAAAAAAAAAAAAAAAAGGATTAAATTAGAAGGCATCAAAGTGTGATTTTCTTCATAAAAAGAAAAAGGATATTATTAGAGGTGTCAATGGGACACGGTGGATTTTTCCTTTTCCTTTTTTAATCTCGTCCCGTAAATAAAAATTATTTTTTAAACTCGTTCCAATCCCAACTTAAAATATGGTGAGGTAGGTTCTTTTCGGATTTGATGAAAAAAAATTAAAAAAATTTTAGCTTCAATAATTTTTTTTTTTTTCTTTAGATAAGCCCTAACAATAATCTCAACAAATTTAATTTAAATATTGAATTATAAGTATTTGTAATTAAAAATATTGTGAACAAATGAAAAGAACTTTCAAATATAGTACTATATCAATATATTCAGGGTAGGACAAGGCGAGGTGGTCTTATTCCATATTCCATTGTGAACATTATAGAATTTTTAATTTTTTTTTTTTTTTGGAAAATGCTAAAACTCCGTACAAGGTTCCCGTTTACTTTTCTTGTTTGATGTGGTATAGTTGCCACGTCATTATATAGGAGACACTCACACAATAAAAATGTTCAACACAATGAAAACATCATAACACAATGAAAACACAGTGAAAACATCCTAACACGGTAATAACACAGTGAAAATATCTAACACAATGAAAATATCCTAGCACAATAATAACACAGTGAAAACTCAAAAAATACAGTGAAAAAAAAAAAACAATGAAAACACAAGGAAAAAAACACGGTAAAAACTCAAAAATACAGTGAAATCCCCAAAAATAGTGAAAACAAACAAAACACACTGAAAACACAGTAAAATTTTTGGAAGAAAAAGAAAAGAATAAATTAAGAAGATAGAAGAAAACACAATTAAAATGATGGAAGAAAAGAAAAGATTGGCGCTGGCATACCTATGATTCGCTGGCAACAGTCACCAGCATACGTGAAGATGATTGGCATCGGCGTAGAGAGAACACTGAGTCACATATCTGTCGCATGCCGGAAACGAAATGCATCGACATTGATCGCGGCGGTGAAATTTGTGCTTCTTGATGAGTTAATAATATGCCATACGGAAATAGAGAGACGAAAAATTGAACGAGACTGCTAGCACCACTTTTTTTTTTACGTTTTTTCTTTTTTAAGGGTTATATACCCAAAGAACCATAGTATGAAATCAATATACTAATATGCCCCTTAAGAAAAATAAGATTTTGATAAATTAATAAGAAATCGAAAAAATGACATTTGTGCCCATTAGTTATGCTGCTAATATGAATCCTCTAAAAATGTGGGTATTTGCCAAATTTAGTGGATACTTGATTGAAATCAAGAATCACACTCCTATTATTATGCGATAATATTAAGAGGATATCCATTTTCAAATGGCCTGCAGAAACTTTTTCCACAATTCAGATCTACCGGCGACCATTCTTTGGCACAATTCAACGGAGAATATGAAACAAGGTAACAGGCGATCATGGAAAAAATAATAAGAGCTGCATAAGCCCTATATTATTTCAATATTTTTATCGTTTTTTATTTGAGAATATGAGTATATGAATCGAAGGTGACAGAAATCAACAATAAATTACTTGCATATTTGATTTGTATAGTTTCTTTCGCACGAATCACATAGATACATTTATCCAGTGAGTGTTTTTTTTTTAATGTTTAAAGGTACATTACATAGATTAAGGGTTGTGCTTTTTAGGATTTTGTTGCAGAGATAAATGTAACTGTACACGTAATTCTATATAGATAAATGAATACACCATGAACTCTTTAATTTTTTTTTATTCGATTTTTGTCTACGTTTAAACAAACACACCATGAAATCTTTGTTCCATCCTCATAAAGATTTAGTTTTTTCCAATGGATTGGATAAAAGTTTGATATTTAGTAGTTTTAATTTTTGTGTGCAGATAAATTAATCCACCATTAAATAGTTGATACACTGTCATAAAGCTTTGGTTTTTAGTATTTGATTGCTCTTATTTTTTATTTCTATTCATTTTATGTCCATAGATAAATGAATACACCATGAACTCTTTAATTTATTTCAATCTCATAAAGCTTTGGTTTTTTGTATTGGATTGCTTTGGTTTGTTTTAGGAAAATACTATGCATCACTACAATGTATCACTACAAGAAAGAAGGATCGTGAATTTTCCAAAATACCAATGAATGATTTTCCAAAACAATCCATATTTTCTTTTTGTAGAGATTCGTTGTAGCGATGTATAGCATTGCTATTTGTTTTATATTCGGTTTATGTTCACTGATAAATTTATCTATCATGAAATCATTACCCCAATCTCATAAAGATTTGATTTTTTGTAATAGATGACTCTCACTTATGCTTTCTATTCACTTTTTGTACACATAAAAATAATTCTACAGTTAAATAGTTGCTATAATGTCGTAAGCTTTGATTTTTTTT
>JAESVK010068907.1:0-24066 GCA_017140935.1 Hamamelis virginiana
TATATATATATATATATATATAATTTCCAATATAATACCGGAACAATTCTAATAACCATAATATAACTCTTAAGTCGATCCTAAAACATAGGTTCAAATGTTTTTGTATTTTTAGATGTTTTTTTTTTTATTATTATTGATACTATGTTTTTGTATTTTTTATATTATTGTTATATAGTTTTACTTATTTTGTTAAGGATTGTTGGACAATAAATACTTTGCATTATTTTTAGATAGTTTTAGTGTTTTTCTTATCTTATGAATGACTTTTAGTAGGTACGAGTTAGGAAGTATAACCTAGAAAAATATATTTGATATTTTTGCCAAGTTAAAATCCCGAATATTAGTTATTTTTATTTTTTTAGACTAAGAAACCGTTCAAACCGCTCAAATCACGTGGTATGGATTGGCTTGATTTGTCTTTTATAATGACTTGGTTTGAATTGGAATTTCAGTTGACCATTAGAATTGAATTGACTTATTTTATGCTTTCAAACCGGCCAAACCCGATTATTTACACCCCCTATTTAATTAGCATATATTGATTGTAATACTGATTCTTCTCGATAAACTTCATAACTTTTTGGGAAAAAAAAAACAGATGTACGTAGGGGCTGATTTATTTTTGCTCGGGATGGGTTTGGGCCGGTTCGAACAATTTCTTCTCTTATATCAGGCCAAGTTAACTTGAAAAATTCAAGTTCAGCCCTTATACAAAGCCCATGGTATATCTCATGCTCTGGGCTGGACCTCTGATGCACGTAGGCTTTTTATCAAAAAAGGATTAAATGTAGTCTACAAATTTTTTGTTCTTGTTTATGGAACAAAGGCTAACTATTAGATAATAAAGATAGATAAAAACCTTTTTTTTTCCTTTTACCAAACATCTTTTTTCGTGGTATGAAAGACATTCCAATTTTCTACGTGCTCATTTCTTCGTATGTAAATATCCTTATATAGATGGCACGTTAGCAAGTATCCCCATATTTAAGGGTACAATGATACATATTTGTTAGCATTAAGGAGATTTGAAAAAAGTATTGATCACCACAAAAATAACCGTCAATTGTGAGTTGTCATGTGGCGTGGAAGTTGGTGTGTTAGTGGTTACTGATCATATTGTTAGTGAGCCACTAATTTAAATTAGTGGATGGTTAATTAAAGAAGTGGCTAATGTAGTTAGTGGGTGGTTATGTCACATGTCAAGCAAAGATGAAGTCTTGATAAGTTAGTGGAAAGTTAATCAAGAAGTGGCTATTTAATTAATGGGTGGTTATGCCACATGTCAAGCAAGGATTAAGTCTAATTTGGTTAGTGGGACATGTGGCAATTATTTAGGCATTATGTGGGAAGTTACAAAGTAATGGAGCACTACTTTATGAGTACAAAGTCGGTGGTTTACATGGCTGGCCAGACCTTCCGTAGCCTATAAATACACCTCAATCAAAGGCACAAGCAAGTACACATAACTCCAACTCCAAAAATCAGCGCAATGCTCCAATCATTATAGTAGAATTTTAGGCCCTTCTCTTAGCAAACAAGCTCCTTTTCAATTTTATTTCAAGAATCCTTAGTTTAGTTTAAGTATTTTCCCAATTTCAATCCGTAGTAGTTCGAGTTTCAAGCATTTCTACTTCAAGCAAGCGTCGCATTTCAATTTCCAAACACATTCAATTTCAAGTATGTCGATTTCCATTTCTAGCATTGTAATCTCAAGCAATGTAAGTATTCTTTTTTTTTAATGCATTTTCAATTTCATTTCAAGCAAATTGATCGGTTTGATTACGATGTAATTCGAATCGAATTTTCGTTTCTATTAGACATTCAACGCTAGAACCAAGAGGATCAACCTCTAATTCTCGCCAAGAGGATCAACCTCAAATTCAAACCTTTTTTTATTTTTGATAACTCAGGGTGTCTGGCCAGTCTACGCGCATCTAAAGTAATTCTTGAAAAATCAAACCAATGCCCGCCCACTAGCAAAGAGCCCGATTAAAGCCACGACTTATCCCCTGTATGGACTCAGGGCCGGCCATGTCATTTTGCAACCTAAAACAAAATTTTGAGGCCTCCATCTAAGAGGCCACCAAGAGGGGCCCAAAATTTTGTTTGAGGTCAGCCCATATATATATAATTCATATATATTTGAATTATATTTATTTTAATAGATTAAGTATATTGATATTTGTCTGATATATGTGTATAAGTGAATGATGATAGGAGGTTTTGGTTGAGCCAAATGAAAATCCCTTTGTGAATTGCTTGTTGTAGTATGATTGTAGGTTTTAGACTAAGAAAAACTAAGGTATGTATTTTTTATTTTTTTTTATATATATCAAAATGTAAAAAGACCTCATTCTAAGAACTCCGTTTGGGACCACCCAAACTCCAGGGCCGGCCCTACATGGACTATGAGATTTGCCACGTACTATGAGACTTGCGACAACTTAAACCCACAGGAGTTGATAACAACTATGAGATTTCAAACCTGATCCTACTTTTATTAAGGTTGAAGGATTTAAGGAAAAAAGAAAGGCTACTACTACTGTGTAGCTTATTAACCTAAGTGAACCTCTACGAAAGAATTAAAAAAAAAAAAGTGAAACTCTGATTGGTTTTTCCTTTTCGTTGGTTGTTTTGTTTGGACTTCTGCCTTGAAGGATGTGTTTGTACCATAAAAAATTTAAATATATTTTTGCATCAACTATTTACACTAATTTTTGCACCAACTCTACAACTCACATGACATACCATATCAATTGTTTCAAAATGGAGACCCATTATGAGCACGCACATTTTTTTTTTTTCAATTTTAAATCATCTAAGATTGCTTCGTTCAAACATTGGCACACCCATATGATGTCATTGGTTACACAGTCTGATACAAAGAAAGATAAATGAAAAATGCTAAAGTGGACTAAATTTTAGACCAAAATTTTTAAACCAAATTATGTGTCAGAATTACAGAATCTTGACTCCTGTGCATACAAAAATCAAGACCGTGTTATTCTAAGTACAGAAATCAAGACTGTTATTCTAAGTTTCTAACACATCATTTCGTTTGAAAATTTTGGTCTAAAAATTGGCCATCTAGCATTACTCAAAAACAACTATAGCCCAAATTCCTATAAAATTTACAGATTTAATGAGTCAATGTATTGAATCATTGAAGCAAGGCAAAAGAAGAAAAACCCACTCAAAGAAAGTAAGAAGGCAAAAAGATTGGCACCTGTACTGTTGAGATTTCACAGGGCCATCTTATCTACAAGCTGATTCTGTTTTTGTGAAAACTGCAAGAACTCCAGCTTCACACCATCTATAAGTCACTTACCTCGCAAGAATGCATGTGAAAATGCACACCACCTACGTTATGAGTGAGAGAATTGCATCAGAAAAAACTTGGTGGGTCATATATATATATGTGTGTGTGTGTGTGTGTGTGTGATGTGCAGATGTCTGAGCAGTTCAATCACTTCCAAAGTTGGTCCTCCTCCATGAATAAATCCAGCATGTCCTGTTGAATCTTCAGGTCTTTGAGCCGATGCAAAAAATAATTCTGAATGATTTCTCATTCTCCATATTCTGTCACAGGATAATGCAAGCAGCTGGTGTTTTCTGAATGGGCCATCAAACAATCAAACAGAAGGCCATATAGTGTCTCCTTCCAACAAGTTGCTTCCAAACAGAGCTGAAAATGTTCACAACCTCCAATCACATATTTGCATAATATCGTTCCAGATTGGCTTAATAGATCGAGCAAAGAGCTAAAGTTTACTTGAGGAAGTAACTCGTGAGGAAGATTCAAGGGGAGCTTGCTGGTTCAACTTCTGTGGAGGAATGTGAAGGTTCTGTAGCTTCTGCAAGAGCTTCAAGCATGATTAAAACCTCTGTAGTATCATTCAAATAGTACTTCGCTTTACTTGGTTTCTGTCCAACACAGCAAGCAAAAACAGATAAATAAGCGGAGAGGACACCACTTGACAGCGCATCATCAATGACCTCAAACATGTGCTCATCAGATCTATCATCACCAATGCATAGTACAAAATCAGCCTGCCTTCCACTCTCAGCCATTTTTGTGAAGATCTTTTCCGCAACCAGGCCTTTACTGACTCCCTAAAAGCCATAGCAAAACTTAGATTCATACACCACAATGCTAAAACTATAGTCTTAGCCATCAAATAAATAAAAAAAAGCAAGGTCACCCTCAGCAAGACATATACAAGTCACCAGGGGCTCTGATTATTGGTAGAGAATGTGTATTAATACCTTATTATTCCTAAAGAGGTAACAATTGAGAAGGAATAATTTAATGCATCATCACAAAGAGGAAGGGTCCAGGGACAGAGAGCTAACTCTAAAAAATCATTACATTTTCAAGTTTTATTTACTTTATGATAAATATTATGTGGATTGATTAAGATTAATTAAAAATCAATTATGACTATTGTTATTTTTGTAGAAACCATTTGTTGGACTAATTTAAACTATTCACTGGACAAATAAGTTTTGCTCCTCAGTTAGGACTGACTTGAATCTTCTATTGCTGACTTGTGTTGCAGCTAGGTAGCATTGCGCTGTCCCATAGGCCTCATCTTTCTTAGTATTTTGCTGCTGCTGCTACAACACAGATAGGCAGCATTACTGCTGTCCTGTGGACCCTATTTATCTTCATAATAACTAATATTACTACTACACCACCACCGTTGCCTCTTCTTTTTTCCCCTTTTAGGTTTTATTTGTCACTTTCTTGAGTCAATCTATCCTTTCGAACAGCTGTTTTCACATCTTGACAGCCCACCACCTACCATTGTCAATGCCAGTAATATCATTATGCCCACCCTCTTTTCAGTCAAAAAGCAAATTTTTAGTTCTGTCCCCATGATTTAATCTCTCTCTAAAATTATTCAAGATTTGAGATGATGAGATGCTTTCCCTCCACCACTGTTTCCCTTTATAAGTTGGTTTGACAAGTAAGAATCATCTTTTCTATACTGTTAAGCTTTGAAAATCTTCCCTTCTGTAAGAAGAAAACTCATTATAAGAAAGAGCACAATGTGTCAGTTTCCTCTTTTCTCTTTTTTCTTTTTCAGGGCTTACATCCATATACAGGCTTATAGTCTCTAGTTAGCGTAGTCCAATGATAGGCCCAATTTTTTGGCTAATTGAGGCCTTATCTTTGTTGGCCCAAAGTCAACCGTGTTTATTTAAGCTAATAGATGGCTTGTCTTCTACAGGTTTGAAAAGATGAGGTTGTCCACTTGTCCCACTGCCCAATGATAGGTCCAATCTTCTCCCTAACTAAACTCTTACCTTTGTTGGCCTAAAGTCAACCATTTCTATCTAGGCTTTCTATGGGTTAGAAAAGGTGAGGATATCATATGGTCCATCATGGGCCCATAAAATGTGAATTTCTCTGTCATTGGCATCCATGCATAACTAATGGCATGTCCAGCAAATTTTCTTCATTAGAGGCATGTCAGCAGCATGCCCAATTTTGGCAATTGACAAATCACAAATTCTAGACAATTGTTTATCCCTATGAGTTCTAGGGAGAGTATTAGAGAATACATGTCCAACACCGTATCAATTTTAAAGAAGCGACCACTTGTCAAGTAGTAAATCAAGGCAAAGTCAGGAAATGAATGAATGTTCATGCAAGGGGGGAAAATTAATGCCATGTGGAAGACTTCAATAAAATTAAAATTTTAATGAGGACGACTTTGTAAATTAATGCCATGGTTCCCCATTAAAGCCATGGTTTCAAATTAAGTAAATCAAATGAGGAGATTTCATTAGATTGCAATTTTCTCCCCATTAAAGCCTCAGTTTCAAATTAGGTAAATCAAATAAGGAGATTTCATTATATTACAATTTTTACATTATATTACTACTACCTGCTTTTCTTGCTCGATGACAATGTAAACAGCCTAATCTTTCCACTTTAGTCATGCAATGTGGCATAAGTGAATTGGCAACCAACTTTCTGGTTCCCACTTTCAACTTGATCCTTGCTGACCAGAAATTGTAGGAAAAAATGTAGAGACATATGGTGACTATCCAACTAAATAAAGAAGACTATATTGTTTAAGGTTTGTGTCCTGGCCATCATGCAGTAGACAAGAAATGTTGGGAGCATACTTCAGCTAAAGGAGTTCTAGGAATTAGGTTACATAGTTCTCAACCAATTCTTCCTCTTTGCTGGTATTTAAACTGGAAGAAGTTGATCAAGAGACATGATAATTAAAAGGATATCACAATTATGTCGGAAATTCGAAAATGAAAGTTTTGAGTTGATACCTGCGGCTTCACTTCTACGATGAACTGGCCACTCTTCACAGCAACAGGTTCATTTGCCAGCACACTTTCAAGATGGTCTAACATCTCCTTGGCCTGACTGGATCCAAAACCCGAGTCTGCATCCCGATGATGCCAGACCAAGGCACTCTCCTTGGTTTCAATGGACGAACCATCAGTAGCTTCTGTGTACTGTTTCATTACAGGCTCAGCTATCTGTATCCAACTAAAATCACTACTATGCCCGCAAATTTCCCATTCTTCACCGACAGACCACCTGATATATCATGCGATTAAGAAACAGCAGTATAAACTGTAAACAAGCATAAAACTGGAAAAGAGAGAGAGGGGTTTATCAAACCTCAAGAAGTATCCATGCTCAGCAGCAATTCCAAGTTTATTGCAAGGAGAAAACCACCTGCCTAAGCTATCCCTTCCTCTTCCACTGACAACAAAAACAGTATTTTTACTATCACCACAAAGTGTGTTTATGACTGAGATAACTTCTTGACTTGGCGTCTTGTCGATAGATGTTTGGGGCATCACAGTGCCATCATAATCCAACAATATGGCCCTATTTTTGGCCCTTGAATATGCGGAGACAATATCGTCAATAGTTAATTTTCTGAAATTAGGATCAAGGGCGACAACTCTGAAACCAAAGCTCAAACCAATTCCCCAACAACGTCTCCTAAAATGATCTCTGCAAGTCCTTTCCATATCTTGGAAGAAGCTTCTTGACCAATACGCCACATCATGTGTGCTAACATACCTATAATGCTTCTCATGACGCAATTGCTTCTCAGAATCAGGCATTGAAATTGCCTCATTCATTGCCTCAGCAGTAGCTTCAACATTCCATGGGTTGACCCGGATTGCACCACTCAGTGAAGGAGAACATCCAATGAACTCTGATACCACTAGCATGCTCTTCTTGGGCCCAGAGCTGGATTCGGTTCCTGAGACTCCCTGTCTGCACACGATGTACTCATAGGGAATTAGGTTCATCCCATCCCTTACAGCTGTGACAACGACACACTCAGCAACTGTATAAAATGCAGCTCTTTCACTGAGAGAAACATCCCGATCAATAAAGACAATTGGTTCATAACCAGGCTCTCCAAAAGTTTCATTGATTCTCTTGCAGCTTGCCTGTATTTCAGCCTGTATATCCTCGAGATCTTTTCCTTTCCCCCTAGCAGGGTTTGCAATCTGTACCAAAACAGCCCTTCCCTGCCACTTTGGGTGCTGCTTAAGCATCTGTTCCATTGCCAAAAGCTTCAAATTAACACCCTTAAAGATGTCCATATCATCAACTCCAAGCAACACAGTCTTTCCTTCAAACTGCTGCTTGAGTTCCCCTACCCTCCAATCCTTATCTGCTTGTCTCAACACAGATTCAATCTGCCCCATATGAATTCCAACTGGCATGATCTTTATCCCAATGGTCCTTCCATAATATTCCAAACCAATATAACCCCTCTTCGACTTATACTCCAAACCTAACATTCGACTACAGCAAGAAAGGAAATGCCGAGCATAATCAAAGGTGTGGAAACCAATAAGATCTGAATTCAACAGTGCCTTGAGGATCTCTTCCCTCACAGTTAAAGTCCTATATATCTCCGATGAAGGAAACGGACTATGAAGAAAAAATCCCATTCTCAACCGAATAAATCGCCTCCTCAAGAAGGTAGGCAACACCATTAAATGATAATCATGAATCCAAACAAAGTCATCCTCTGGGTTTATCACCTCAATAATCCTCTGTGAGAAAATTTTATTTGCCGCCACATATGCTTCCCACAATGCTCGATCAAACCGCCCACCATGATTCGCCGTTAATGGAAGCATGTAATGGAAAAGTGGCCACAAATGCTGCTTACAAAACCCATGGTAAAACTTGGACAAGATGTCCGGCGGCAAAAAAGCCGGTACACACTTAAATCTTTCCAACAGAACTTGAGACACATCATCTTGTTCAATTGGATCAACAACCACCCTCAAAGACCCAACATATAGAACCTCCATATCCTCAGGCAACCCATCCTTGAGCTGTAACAACAAGGAGTCCTCGTCCCAACTAAAACTCCACCCTTTATTTTCGGGTCGACGCTTAGCTTTCACCGGAAGCTGATTACCTACGATAATTATACGGTCCTGAATAACCGACGATGACACGCTATTAGCTTGATCATCGTCAAGCTCCGATATAACTCCGGGAACGGTCATTACCCGCGGCAAGCGCTTTCTTTCGCGCCCCATCGACGGGAAGTTGCCTGAAGCTAGATCTAATAGATTGGTATACGATCTTGACATCATCTTTACTTCTTTCTTTTTAACCTCTAATTCAAAATCTTTCACAATATCTCAGAATTATAAACCAAACCCAAGATTGCTTTCTTTGCGAGACAAGTATATATGTAAATATATACACTCACGATCTGTAATGAAATCATATAAGCAAAATCATTACATACTACCAAAAAAAAAAAATTTTGAATAGATCCAAGTAATCAAACAGAGACACACAGAACCGCAAGTACATATATGTGTGTGTGTGTGTGTGTATTTATATAACTATATAAGTAAATGAGATCCAAACAGAGTATGAGATCTATCAACATGATTTAGATAAACTGAAACTGCAGAAATGTTAATCTTTGTAATAAAGTTCAAGCAAAAATGAAATTATGATTATGATTTAAAGTATCTAACATGATCACACACGGGAAAAAAATAAAATAAAAATTGAGATACCAAACTAACCAGAAGGAAAATATTTTCCCGGGAAAGAAAGTGATTTTCTTTCGAGTCGCAACAAATCTAGGGTTTGGTCTTGGTCTCACCCTCCCACCTCTCTCTCTCTCGTTTCTCTCTCTAAAATGGTTGTTCTTTTGTTCCACTCTCTTGAATGCTTCCTTCTCCTATTGGAAAATAAAATAAAATAAAAATATTAAAATAATTGGGATGAAAAAAAAAAGAAGAGGATAAGGTCGGCCAGCATACTTCTCAGTAATGCCAGCTGGCATGCTTCAGTTTTATTTTTTTTTCCTATACAAATTTTCTTTTCAAGCATTGCTTTTTCTTTTCTTTTTTTAAATTATTTATTTATTTTATTTTGTTTTGTAAAGCTGAGTAATTATTCTACTCCACTCCTATTTTAATTGTTTATTGTGATTAAAATTTAGTTTAATAAAATAATATATCAATAAGTTGGTCCTATTTTCATTTCACTTATTCCCGTGTCATTATCGCGGTATTTATCCTATGTCTCAATGTTCGGGGGCCTTATTATCCAAAAATCATAAGCGGGCAGGCTCGAAGTTTAATCATCCGCGAGGGAAGTGTTGAAAGATTTGTTTCACATCGATTTTGTCACACCATCCAAACTTAGTTAATAAGCTGTAGAAACCTCCCACTTGATAACTTAAGTTATTGAGTTGGATCTTGATTACTAGTAAAAAAAAAAATAATGAAATTTTTTTTTTTTTTAAGAAAAAATTTTCATTGATTTTTTCATTCAAACACCACATTATTTTTAAAAGTACATCTATGATGAGAAAGTATTAACATGGCAATTCTTTTAGTGATTATTAATATAATAATATCACATTAATCATAATATATTAGAATAAAAAATAAATTAAAAAGAATACAATAAATATCCTATTCCCCAAAAAATATCTAACCTTATTTCAAAAGAACTTCTCTTATAATATTTTAAAAATGTTTTCCTTCTATTATATATTTTGAAGTAAAATTAATTTTATAATTTAATTTTTCATTTATTTATAAGTATTTTCTATCTAAAAAATATCTTCATATATATTTTTAAAAGACTATTTTTTATGTATTTATTTACAAGCATTTCTTTTTTGATCACGTGCGTCCCTCATAGGAGAGTCCACGTGTCGTGGATGAATTATTGCCACCTGTGAGCTGATGTGGACCCACATAAAAGCATATATATATGTAAGCATGATTTTTACGATCCGTCACCGTGTGTACGTACATAAAACCCTGGGTCCACACGTCATTCCACATATCCATAATTCATCCAAGCACAGTCATTCCCTGCTCCATGCAGCAGCAGTTCTTCTACCTCTGACCAATAAATACACGACACATATGCAAAACTAATGACAGCCACGTTGTAAGTAAAAACACCCAAAAATGAAACTTGTGTATGTTTGTGGTCCACGAAGTCAGAAGGCACGCGGCGAAATTAGAGGGGACCAATCCAATGGATAAGGAACAGGTGATGACATGGTAGTTTTGGTGACGTCATCAGTGACGACAGCAAAGGGTGAGGTGGCAGCACGGGGGATTTGGTGTTTGTAGGTCCAGGTTGAGTTGGCCTAGTTGGTGGAAGGTAATTATGCTTGGCTGGGGATGAACCAGTTCGAAGTTCAAATGTCATTTTCGTCCCTTCCATTTTGTTTTTATGGCCACAGAAACCATTTCCTATGGATTAAAAAGTTATTTTTTACCATTTATATTTATTTTTTGAGTTAATTACAGTGAAAATAATTAAACTATAATTACTTTTAGAGCATCTCCTATAGCACGCCATATGAAGTGTCATTATCAAAATTTTGTATTAACATCCAAATAGATCCCTCCAATAGTGTGCTAAATTTTGGTAATGGCATATAAGGTTATCAGATTCGGCACGTCAAATGCAAATGCTATTTTAGCCATATTATACATTTATACTCTCTTCAAAATGTTAGAAATGTCAAAATGTAGTATTAATTTATTGGAGTATATATGCGCTAAATTTTAGAATTGATGTTATTTAGTGCCATTTGAGGTGCCAAATTTTGGCATTGACATATCAAATAACATGAATGCATTGGAGGTACTCTTAAAGTAGATTCAAAGTTGAAACAAAATGTCAACCATAACCAAGTTTTAGCTGGAAATCCATAAAATTAAGCTCCAACAATTCAGTCAAAAAGCCCTTTTAAATTTGGTTGAGCTAAAAAGTTGAGCATTGAACTTTTGAGTGAAAATCTTCAGTCCCACTTGTATGTACCACTTTATTGTTTTCTTTCACAAAAGTACACCTTGAAAATCTCACATTTTAATAAATATTCATATTTAAATTTTCAAAGTGAACTTTTGTTAAATGAGAAAGAAAAGTGGTACGTAAAAGTGGAACAAAAAATCTTCACTTTGAATTTTTAACTGTACTCAGTGGCGAAACTAGCCTATTTTAAGGGGGCATCTTTTCACTTTCCTTGTATATATATATATTATGTGTAGGATGGGGAAAAGTTGATCAATGGCTTGGCCTTCCAGATTTTACTCCTAGTTTCGCTACCGACTGTAGTTATTTTTTCCTGCATTGAGATTTGTGCTTGGTTGTAAGAAAATAAATAAATATAGAGAGCCAAAATATGCTCCGAGTCCTGCTGGATACCCTTCGGAAAAAAAAAGGTCACCGCCATCACATTTGTGGGGGTGCGTGTATATAATAATAATAATATTATTATTATTATTATTATTTTATTTATATCTCCAGAGTGTCTTGAACCAATTCGTGGTGTGTTTTCTGACTCATATGTTGTCCTTTACTTAATTTTCCACGTAAGGGGGGAGATGGGTTGTGAGTTGTGACTTTTGCAATTTATACCAAATTAAGCACCACTTTGGCATTGAAGGTTTTGGAAATTACATTGACCTCCCCCAGGTGTTTCTAAATTATGGTAAGTACCCTGTGAAATGATGTTCTCACTTTGTAGTTTACTTTATCTTTGGGCATTCACTAAATGTGAACAAGCTAAGTAATTGTGTGAGTAAGATTCTTTTTGGATCAGTTTGAAATTTTACAATTAATAATCGGATAAGGTTAGCCACCCTTTGGTTCAACTTTCTAAAAGTACTGTTCTTTCTTTTTTTTAATAGCAATATTTAATTTCTTAACAAAAAGTTATTATTATTATTATTTTATTTTATTTTATTTTTTCAAATTAGCAATGTACGATTTTTTAACAAAAAAAAGCAAAAATATTAAAAAGTTATGTTTAATTTTTAGTTAAGAAATTAAATATTATTTATTTTAAAAAAGAAAAAAAGAAATAAAAATACTTTTAAAAAAATTAACCAGACAGTGCCTTAGTTAATTCCTATAATCCTATATATTTCTTAAATCAAATGGTTCTTTCAATAGGTTACCACTTTTTTTAAATAAAAAAAATAAAAGTAAAAAAGAAATAAATGTTTGATTGTGTAAAATTCTGATAGATTGACATAGCAAGATTTTTTTATCATCTTAATTTTTAAAAGTAACTATTAATAGTTTGTACTATAAGTGTTAGCTTATATAAATGGACTGTGAAGTTACAGTTAGTTTGAAAATAACTGTATTTATATATTATCTTCTAGATAAAACTAAATAAATTTATAAAAATAATTGACTTATCAAACAATGTTAAAGCCAAAACCAGTCATATTTATCTTGAATTGATTGAATTTTATTAGATTAGCACGACTCTCTTATAATGTTAGGTTCCTTTTAAATAAACAAGTTCGATCACGATCTGTTTGAAAATAATTGTGTTTATGCATGCTTTAATTTCTATATAAAATTGAATTGATTTCTAAAATTAAAAGAGAGAGAGAGAGAGAGCGAGAGCAAGAGCGACTTACCAAACGACAATTTAACCAAAACCGATCAAACTCAACTATAGTTGGTTATATTTTTCAAATAATAAGGTATTTTTCAAACAGTCTGTTCATAAAAATGTTCTCTTTAAGGATAAGAAGGTGGTTTGTGACATTGCCTGATTGAAATGGACCATCACCTGAAGACAAATACAACAACCTTTGAAAGATGAAACTTTTTAGATGGGACTTGCATAAATGGGTATGGATTTCCACACAAATAGGTCAAGCACCAATCTTGATAGACATGATAGATATTTTTATAGATGGAATTGAGACTTGCTTAAGCACACAAATTGGTGTCCTCCTTGTACCTTTTTCTTAAACTAATGTCACATCTTTTTTTGTTTTCCTTTTTTTTTTTATGGAAAAATAATGTAATGACTAAAGTGATTGGTTGCCCCTCATCACTTCTCCCAATCCTATGCATATTCCATGCCAAATGCCTTTGTAAAATCTTGAATGCATGCAAGAGCTTTGACACAATTTTCTTTGCATAAATATTACTCCTTCCATCCCATAAAAGCGGGCCTCTTCTAAAAAAACATCCATATGAAAAAAACTCATTAATGCATTGATTTATGGTCTTTTTTTATATTTTAATTCCAAAATTACCCTTTTTGTACAATTACATTTGGTGTCATGTCAAAGCTTTCTTGGAATAATAAAGGGTAATATGGAAAAGTTAAAAGAAATATAATTTGAATTTTCAAAATGGACTATAATTTTAGGACAACCAAAAGAAAAAAGAAGGCTTATCTTTGTAGGACGGAGGGAGTATCTTGTAGACCAAGTGGGTTGAACCTCTTTTAAGTAATTTCTAGTATTAATGGCATGCAAATGGACCCAATTAAATCCCAACAATTGATGGCCCCATCCTAGATCTCTACGTTACCATAAATTAGAGTGTTTACATGATCTGAACTATTTAATTTTTTTTTTCATTCTATTTATACTTATACATATATAAAAATTTTGTTATAAGATGCACCTTACCTAAAGTTGCGTAAGGTGATATGTTTATAAATAATTGCAAAATAAAATTTAAAAAATTAATTGTCAAATTAAATACTCTTCTTATACATGTCATGCATATAAAAATTCACAGTAATCCAATTCTCAGTTTATCAAAATATTGACTATGAAGAATTGTGATATTTTTATTCATCAAAAATGTTATGCTGCTGCAAGACTCTATTCTAGTTTAGTGCAAGGTGTAAATGTTACAATTTTTTATAGTGACATTTTTAGAAATCAATTGTTGCATTACTGCGATTTTTGATATGCATGGCATGTATAAGAAGTCCGGATATTTAAAGCCAATGATCGATTTTTCAATACCATTTTTGCAATTAACCTTAAGAAGGCCATATATATATATATATATATATATATATATATCCAGTCCACATATGCTGATATAAGCTTATATACACGTAAAGCCCATAAATTATTGTGTGATGTATATTTTGAAAAATTAATTGTTGGATTTGATATTATACTTATACATGTCATGTACGCCAAAAATCACAGTGATCCAACTGTTGATTTCTCAAAAATGTCACTAAGAAAAATTGTAACAGTTTTCGGCAATCACAGTTCTTCATAACTATATTTTAAAATTCTGACATTGGATCACCGTGATTTTTGGAGTGCGCGACATCCATGAGTACCGTATCTAATCCAACGGTCGGTTTTTCAAAACCATTTTTATAATTAACCTTAAGTAAGTCACTTAATGTAATTTTGGATAAGATGCAACTTATAATAGCACCCTTGATATATATACGTATATATCTTTTGGGGAAAGAGGATGTTAGTCCAAAATTGTATTATAATAATTACTTTTCGTACATATAAAGATGATTATAAAGAGATATTGTGAGTTCAAATCTTACAATATGTTAAAAGAAAGAAAGGAAAAAAAAAAAAATCCTTAAAGCAGGGTACCATCTTGTTGCAGGTTTTCTGAGCTATGCTAAAGCTCCTTTCTATGTGGTTCTACTTTTTATCTTTAGTAAAATTCTCATCTTATCAGTAAAGAAATTCCCACAAAAAAACAAAGGTGTAAAGGAAAAGAAAAGAAAGTACTAATTAAAGTAGTTCCTGTGTCTAGTTTTTGCAATTAAGAACCATTCTTGGGGTTCCAATACAAATAATAAATGTTAGCTTCTTTGGTTTGCATGTCACTTGCAAAGAGATTGACATGAGCTGTATCCATTTCATTTGATACTTTTTTTAAAAATACTGATTCTTCTAAAATGATCAAGTAATTGATACCTTATTTTATTAAAATCAGCTAATATTTCTTGATCGTTAGATCTCTCGGGCATGATATGAGATTTAACGGTTATAGGACATTAGCTGATTTTAAAGTTAATGTTTTTTGACCGTTAGATCTCGAGCATGATATGAGATTTAACGGTCATAGAATATTAACTTATTTTAATAAAGTAAGGTATAGCTTATTGGAACATTACTATATATGTGTGTGTGTGTCCATGTTCTCATGTCCATGTCAACATATTCTTACATTCATATTCAACGGTATTCATTTTTTTAAAATTAATAAAAATTTTGATCCATGGCAAAGTATGAATAGGGGATAGAAAGTGGTACATAAAAATCGAGAGGGGACAGAAAATGGTACATAAAAATTTTTAAGGTGAACTTTTGTGAAAAGGAACAAAAAGTGGTACATAAAAAGAGAGACATAAGATCTCCACTCCATAAGTAAGTACTCCATATTAAATACTCCTATTTAAAGGGGTTGTAAATTCAAGTGAACATTTAAAGACTTGTCCCATGCTCATTGGTTGCTTCTCCACAGTCCTCCATCTGGAGCAGAGGTGGATTTTTATTTTTATTTTGGTAAGACAACAAGTGGATTTGAACCCTCTATTTCTCCACCTTATGTGAGGCCAAAAAATTGGAGTCTCCAATGGCCAAGGAAGAAAACTAGATATGACCCACCAATTTTACAAAGGAAACAATAGAGTTTGTCAGTTTCCACCAAAGAAACAAGAAAAACAATACCCACCAAAAAAGAAACTACACAACCAAATAAGTCCTTGGAGATTCATCCAATGCTAATAACAAAAATCATTCAAACATTTCAATCCCACATCTTTCCGGTAAACTGAGGCTCTGGCTGAAGGAATGTCTGCAAATAATACAAAAATTCCGGTGGATTTCCCCGTTGTAGTCCTTGGAAAGTGGAAGGAGACTTATCAATGGATACCCAAATTTGGAGCTTTTGCTGCAATCACACTGGCATTTGCAGCTGGTGCCAACAATCTTCCGGCCCCGGTTTGTGTTTTCTACATTTTATACAACATTGGTTACTTTTTAAAATTAAGGGCAGTGAAAAAAGTTCATGGCAGTGAAAAATTATGCAACCATGAGCATGTACTTGGTAGATTAACTTTATTGATTTAATTTCTTCTTGTATAATCTATGAAGTGAATTTTGGTTACTTTGCAGTTTTCGACTCCGATTGGGTCAGGGGTATTGACCCTTTTAAAGGCCTCAATAATGGCTATCATGATCTATGTTCCTGGAGCAGCCTTTGCAAGCAGCAGTACAGTTAATGCATTGTTTTCTGATGTAAGGAAATGAAAATCTTCTTAATTATCTATGTACAATAAATTCTTACTGTGTCATGACTTGTTGAACATGGAAAAATATTTCTTGAATGGAAAATTTTTTATCAAAGGGGTCCATTTGTTTTAAGCCTTATCGTATTTTATTGCGTGCGGTAGAGTGATGCCCCCATAAAAGCAAGCATTTTAATTCATTGAGTTGGAAATGTTATGCATGTGAAATTGTAGGAGCTAATGAAAATTGTATGTTGTTGCAGTTTCTTCAAGAACATCAACCTAATGAAGGTTTCTTGATGTGGAGCTTGGTGGTTGTTCTCATCACAGCATGTACTTTAAAACTTTATGCTTTTATTTGCATATTCTTCTTGTAAATCTGTTTGGTTGTCGAGAAGATGGTGGAAAAATTTAAAAACTTCATAATCTTACAACTGCTGTGCAACTGTGCTAGCTACATAGCTTTAGAATTCCCTTTCCCTCTTCCCTCAGCATCTGTTTGGATCTTGGAAAGGAGGGAAAGAAAAGGAAAGTGATTAAAATTGCCTAACAAAGGAAACTACTTATGGGCAATTTCTTCCCTTTCCTTCCAACTTTCCAAGATCCAAAAGGAGCCTCAAGCTTAAAACAAACTATAACAAATGTTGTTATTTGTCATATCTCCATAGAAAATTACTGCAATTATCATCGGTTCCTTTCTTGATTTCTAATCAAACCTGTTCTTTGGGACAGCAATATGGCTTGTGCTTGCGACATATTTTGAGCTACCAGTCTCATCTCAGCAATCAACACAGGGTGCCCTGTTAGGAACCATGCTGGTTACTGAAGGTTTCGGCTTCTTACCTATGTGGAACAAGGTAAGAGGACAAATAAAAATTAAACTGTCTAAATATGACCAACCATTCTGCAAATTAGTTATTGTTTAATGATCACAAAGCCACAACCATAGCCAAATAGCTTCAATTTTCCATTTTTCAGCCGAATCATAACTTGCATTGCCACTCCATTACAATTTTCTTATATGTTCTTAATTAATGATTTACTGCAGAATGCAAATCATGATTTCAATGGGGGAGGACTACTTTGGGTTTTCCTCGAATGGACTGTTGCTCCATTGATAGCCTTCATTTTTGCATATTGCCTCTTTGCTCTCTTGAAGGCTTCTCTGCTTTGCCATGAAAATGCAGAGAAAAGAATTCTCATTTTTCTCCCTATTTCCTACGGAATATCTGCAGGACTACTTTGCCTTTTTCTCATGTATCAGGTCATATCAGATCTCATACCTCTTGATAAATTGACTAAAGCAATTGCTGTTGCAGTTGCCATTGCCACCTTGATTGGGGCTGTATTATCTTTGGTAATTATAATATTACCCACTCTTCAATCGGTCTCTCCTATTTCCTTTTTATGGAAATTTGATCTAAAAGTTCCTAAATTTAGAGCTTTATACCATGATGCACACTCATTTTTAAATTCATTTATCTATTTGTTATTTAAAAAAAATTCTTGATATGGTATAAAACGCTTTTGTTAGGAACTTATGGGTATTTAACCCTTCTTTTATTTCTTATTAGGGGTACTTGGATTCTGTTTCATTGCAGGTTGTGGTGGTTCCTTTGGCTAGAAAAAGGTTCGATGCTACTCAAAATTTTAAGACCATTAAGAAAAATAAATCTATGAACCATCAATCCACAGAAAGCCAAAATCAAAAAATTGATTCAACAATTGATAGTAGTGAACATTTTGAAGAAACCTGGAGAGATTTCATGCAGATGAGAGTTCTTGATACAGTCTATGAAGAAGACGAAAGGAGCTGGATTTCACACGAAACAACTTCAGATTCTGAACTTGCTAAATCTGTTTCTACTGGGCAATCTACTCCATTTAAACAGCTTCTTGAATCCACGCCGAATCGATTGGTTCAAACAAGAAACTTTCAAAAGATTAAGAAAACAACAGCAAGTGAAAATGTCTTCAAATTCATTCAAGAGATTACAAAAGCCACCTTTTTCCCAGTAAGTTCACTTCATATCCTCTAGCCCATTGAACATCTTTTAGTCTGCTGCACAATTCCTATTTGGCTATTTTGTGTCATTCTGCTCTATTCGGGATCATATCTATTGCCAAGTCATAGACTGCATGGCATGATTAATTCATTTAATCAACAAAATTTGTGCTAATCTTTTTTATGTTTTGTACATTGGAGCAGGCCATCAAGTATGATAATCACACACTAATTCGGCACGCTCTTGCTGAAAAATTTGATGATGAGATAGAAGAATTTTTTGGTTTTCCACAGCTTCTAGCTTCTTGCATCTTCGCGTAGGTTAATTAATTAACTCTTTTAAATAACCAAAATCATCTCATTTTGTGCAAGCTCCTTGAAATCCATTGCTTCCCATGCAATGATGCTAGATAAAAGATCATGCTGAAACATATTTATATATGATATATCCATTGATGCAGGCTTATTCAATCTGCTAGCGAGATTGCTGCTGTTGTGAGCCCATATGGAGCTATTGTTGATGTCTGTGAGCATAGAGCACAATATTCTGGAAATGGGGAAGATGTGGTGAGTTTAGTTTTATTTTCTTAGAGCAAAGCATGACAATATTTCAAAGTTAATTAAAAGCACAAGCGGATTATTATGAGGTGAACCTTACGCAAATTTGCATAAGGCGATACATTTAGGCCAATTACAAAATAGATTTTGAAAACTTGACCGTTGGATTAAATGCCTCGCTTATGTATGTCTTGCTTGTAAAAAGTCACACTAATTCAACTGTTGGTTTTTGAAAAATGTTACTGTGAAAAACAAAATGACTTTTTTGTTCTTCCAAATATCACCAGTTTCTCACTGTCAGTTTTTTTACAAACCGACCATTGTACCACTGTAATTTTTGGCATGAATGATTCACATAAAAAGGGTATCTACTAATTGTGTACCATACTAGGGGTTCGCATATGATCTCTAAACTGAGCTCCAAAGATCCGACAATCGATGTTTTAAAATCGGGTCTAAGTAGATCACTTTGCGAAACTCTGTGTACGAGGTACATCTTATAAAAGACTCCCTAATTAAAAGCATTCATCTTTTCTATAATCAATACTTAAAAAGGGATTATTAACCATGCCTAAAATTACTATTAGGGCTCTATAAATGTGACTTGGTGGTTTAGAGCAATTAGTGGCCTTGTTGCTTCATTGGGATTCCTTTTGTACGGGTGGCGGCTGACTCAATGCCTAGGTGGCAAGCTGACGTACATAAGTAACTCAAGAGGGTTGGCATCGCAATTGTCCGCGGTGGCAACCATGATTCTGGTGACTAGACTTGATCTTCCAGTGTCGAGTACTCATGCTTTTGTTGGATCTTTAATAGGAGTTGGAATTGCTGATAATCCTCGAGTAAGATCTTCATGCTCTTTAATTTCTTAGTCTATGTTTGTTCATGATCTTTGAAAATAATTTTTTATTTTTAGAGTTCAAAAAATAGAAAACAGACTATTTTCAGTTTTCACAAAATTCCCGACTTCAAAAAATAAGTTAGCAAACGTATTTTTGTAGGTTATTATCAATTTTTTTTTTTTTTTTTTCATTTTGAGAACAGAAAACTAATAGCTTATAAATATGTTTTTCGCTCTGCTTTTTATTATTATTATTATTATTATTATTTTATTTTTTAAACTTTAAAAACAAAAAACTGTTTTAGGAGTTCACTGTCAAATATATGGGTCTGTCTGGGAATTTTGAAAATTGGGTCTGACCAGTTCTGATCTCTTTCTGTTATATGATTCTTATGTAAACCAGCTTATAGTTGGTTTGAAAAAAATGGTTTTTATGCCTTATTTTCTGGACATGATTGAACTAATCTATAGAAAAAATACACATACCAAACAGTATTAAATAAAAACTAGACAGACTTATCCTCAACTGGTCAGGTTCTTAAGTTTGCCAAACACTCCCATATAGTCTTAATTTTTGACATTCTATTACCTCTTCTATACAAGATTTTTGATTACCAAAGAATTAAGCAAAACCATTTATTGTCTAAATGACCAAAATTGCTGCCACATTTGGGTGGAAATTAAAATTTGTTTTTTTCCAGTCTCTATTTTCTAATGAATCCAAATTTGGTATTTGTTTGCAGAATGTAAATTGGAAGCTGCTGTTCAAATTCTTATGTGGGTGGGTTCTGACCATAATATTTTGTTGTGGGGTTGGCTATGGGCTCTTCTCCTTCTCAATACACTCTCCTGCCTATGTGGTACCCTGATCTTGCTACGAGGCATCATCACCCTTTCTCATTTTAATTTTGTCCAAAACTATCCAGTATCTACCTTGATAATTTCAATATTTGTTCATTTTTTAGACAGACTGTTTTCTTCATTCATATGCTTAATACTCCCCATCACTATAATTAGCTAAGTGGCATGTATTCTTATTTTACAGAAGTAATCATTTCTTACTTTCGTTGGTTTTCGAATCCTTTGCCTTTGATTATTTTGTTCAAGTTTTAATGGTTTGAATAGAAAGCCATCTGACCTTTCAAACAGGGTAGTCATTTCTTGCTTTCCTCTGTTTTCGTATCTTCAATTCTCACCAAAAATGGGATCTTATACCTAGAACTAAAGAAATATAGGAACAAACTCGAATCAAGAAGCAGAGGAAGACACTAATACTGTGTTATGATGAAACTATGAATCATAGGAGCAGACTCAAATCAAGAAGCAGCGGAGCGGAAGACAATACTACCAGCGTAGTGAACTTTAGAGGAAGACTCACTGCAATTTGTGGAGAGATCAAATCTAGTATTGGATTTTTTTTTTTTTATTCAGCATAGTGAACTCTGTTTCCACCTCATATGGCTTGCTCCTCTGTTCTCTCTTGCAATGTTGAGGTGTATATTGGATTTTATTTTTTGAATCTTGGGATGAGGCCGGAGTAGGCTTTAAAACAAATTTAAGTTATTTGGATTTGGCTTGATATATACTGGTTCAACAAAAAGCTCATTTGAGTTCACTCGTGAGATGAATGAGTCATATTTAAACCTTATTTTTGAGGTTATAAGTTTGTTAATCAAGCTAAGCTCAAATAAAATACTACTCGATTCGATAAACTCATTCATACTTTAAATAATTAAACTACTTAAGTATAGTTCGAAATCAACTCGACAAAATGCTTGTTTAAGCTTGCATGTAAAATAAATGAGACAAATACACAGGGGCAGAGCTAGGATTTTATCTCAAGGGGTGCCAAAATATTAAAACCGAAAATTTAAAGTTCAAACACCCAATATTCAAACATTCTAATTTTTGTCACAATTACTTCTATTATGAAAATATTACCAACTATCGTACTAGCTTGCTGAGAAAGGTGATTAAATGACCTTCATCATGTGGAAAATAGTGGCTTCAAACATGCCCATTATCTCCTAGTAGCATAGAGAGGAAGGAGCTAAGAAGCTAGATTGAGGAGGGGTCAATATTGACAACCTTTCACTAGCTAGCTCTTTCAACGTCTCATATCTCGTATGCCCCTTTTGCCATTTTGATGTATTTCAACGTTCAAACTTTTAACCTAATCTAATCTCTTATTGGGTGCATGTACTGTATACACACTACAAAGAATATATATATATATATATAGAAGTGCTAATATCAGGTGCTCTCTTGTAGAGCTACTTGCGGTGCAAATTTTAGAAAACTGACCGTTGGATTAGATATCCATATAATTTATGTTATGCCTGCAAAAAATCACAGTGGTCCAACAGTTGGTTTATGAGAAAACTGACTGTGAAAAAATGATAATATTTTAATGAACAAAAAGTCAAAGTTTTTTAGCAGTCAGTTTTCTCAGAAACCAACAGTTGGATCACTGTGATTTTTGGTAGGCTTGACATACATTATAGGAGTATCTAATCCAACGGTCAGTTTTCCAAAATTTACAGTGCAAGTGACTATACAAAAGGGTATCTGATGCATCAGGTGTACCTGACAATAGTACCTCTCTCTCTCTCTCTCTCTATATATATATATATATATATATATATATCAAATCTAATCTGTCCCTACCAAGACTAGGAAGAAAAATTGTGTAAGGAATCTGATTAGATAAACACAAAAAGACTTGTTTTCATATGCCACGTTCCAAAGCAAACCGACCCTTTTCCATCAACTTTCCAAAAGTTGAAAGTACCCCTTTGTTTCCACTTCCACATGTTATGAAAATCATGTAGTTTGTTTTCAAAATCAAATTGATGGCGAAATCATTTGAATTGGTATATATATATATATATATTAAAATTTTTAGTCAAGGACAGAAAGTTTGTCGGTAACCTATGGAGACATGAAATTTCTATGCTGTTGATGTGTAACATTATCAATACTAGTATACTACTTCCTAAAATTAGTAAGATGAAAATAAAGGGTTGAATGGTTTATAACTTTAAGTAAAAAGCAAGAAATTAAATCTGACTTTCTTGGGCATGATGGCATGAAAATTTCATGCATTGATTGGTTTTGTGATTACTGATAACAAAACCTACTTTTGAAGTGCCTAGTGGGCAGAAAAAAAATGAGCTAAACCATTGACATGATAATGGAACATGGACTATATTCAATGTTTAACATCATCACTAACTTTTCATTCACCTAACCATCGAGCCGATGAGTAACTTATGTAAAGTTGTATAAAATGATCTACGTAGAATCAATTGTAAAATAGATTTTGAAAAGCCGATCATTGGATTATATATATAGTTTCCTTGTTGAAGTCATGTTCACAAAAATTTACAATGGTTTAATTACAGTCGGTTTTTGACAAAAATCATTGCATAAGATGCACTTCGGCTTCATGATTAGGTGAATGAAAAGTTCACCCCAAAATCTTTACTTGATTTCTTTCCTAAAATAATTAGAGTTGGGCCAATCACGCTCATCTCTCACTTCAATCTTTAATATACTTTCAAGCAAAGATCACTTGACATCCCATAAAAATTAAGATTATAATATATATATACAAATCTTACATAAAAAATACTGGTCTTACCTGTCATTTTGACATTCCATAAAAATTGAGATTATAATATCATATACAAATCTTACATGAAAAATACTGATCTCACCCGTCACTTTTACTATCTTTTTTTACATATTAATGGATATTGTCATCTTTATATTTATGTCAACTATTGTATTTTTATAGTTATATTAATTATTGTGCTAATATGATACTGTCATGCCACTCAACATGAGTGATTGTAGTAAATAAAATCACAACTTTAATTATCAGTCACTTTAATTATCAGTCACATCAAGCCATAAAAAAGAAAAAGAAAAAGATAATGAAATTAGTGACACTGCAGTGACAGCTAGTGAGAATAACAACATTTATCTTATAATACTCCTTTTGTAATATATTATTATATTGACCCTTTTTCTTAACTATAATTATTTTAGGGTTTTTTCCCAAAATGAACCTATGTTTTTAATAAATTACCTCC
>JAESVK010068910.1:0-11454 GCA_017140935.1 Hamamelis virginiana
ATTGTGATTTTTGGCATGTATTATATAAAATAGAAGAATATCTAATCCAATGGTCGGTTTTTCAAAATAACTATCTCACATTGACTAAAAACCTAAGTCGTCGCATAAGATTATATGTGTACGTAGCCATAATAAAATATATATATATATATATATATATATATACAGAGGCGCTATTATCAGGTGCACCTGATGCATCTTACATCAGGTGCCCTCTTCTAGAGCCACTTGCACTGTAAATTTTGGAAAACTGATCGTTGGATTAGATGCCCCTATGATGTATGTCATGGTTGCCAAAAATCACAGTGATCCAACGGTTGGTTTCTGAGAAAACTGACTGCTAAAAAATGATAACATTTTAAAGAACAAAAAAGTTATAATTTTTCAAAGTTACATTTTTGAAAAACCAACCGTTGGATCACTGTGATTTTTGGCAGGCATGACATAAATGATAGGAGTATCTAATCCAACGGTCAGTTTTCCAAAATTTTTATTGCAATTGGCTCTACAAGTGGGCACCTGATACAAGATGCATCAGGTGCACCTGATAATAGTGCCTCTGTATACACACACACACACACACACACACACACACACACACAAGGATGCTAATATAAGGTGCACTTGATGCAAAGTTGCATAAGGTGACCTCTGTTGGGGCAATTGTAGAGCATATTTTGAAAAACCGAACGTTAGAATAGATTCCCCTCTTATGAATGTAATTTCTACAAAAAATCACAGTGATCCAACGGTCTGTCTTTGAAAAATGTCAGAATGAAAAACTGTAACTTTTTTGTTCTTTAAAATGTCACCATTTTTTCACAATTGATTTAAGAAAAAACCAACCGTTGGATCATCGTGGTTTTTTGCTGATTTGACATTCATAAGTGAGGAATCTAATCTAACGGTCGGTTTTTCAAAATATGCTCCGCAGTTGCCCCAAGAGAGGTCACCTGATGCAAAGGTGCACCTTATATTAGCATCTCCATGTGTGTCTATATATATATATATATATATATATATATGACGTATAATTCAATTTTAACTAAATTTCCATTCTAACGGTTATAACTTGGAAGATGAAGTTCAAAAAATATAACATATACACACATCGATATTGAAACTACCACTACCAGTACCACTCTTGCTACTATCATTATAATTTTATTCACAACTATCCGTGTGTGTGTGTGTGTGTGTGTGTGTGTGTGTGTGTGTGTGTGTGTGTGACATATTGTTCAGTTTTAACTAAATTTCCATTCTAACGGTTATAACTTGGAAGATGAAGTTCAAGAAATATAACATATACACACATCGATATTGAAACTACCACCACCAGTACCTCTACTACTACTATCATTATAATTTTTTTCACAACTATCTTCTTTGTCTATGTAGGACAAAACAATAGAAGATGTTTCATCACATGTTTAACCTGCATTACCCATTACCCATGTGTATGATATCAGAGAATTTAATTTAAAATTCTAAATTTATCTGGGTGTCAGATGTGTCTAGGAGTGTCGCATCTAACTCGGTCATTATTCGCTTTTAAATGTCCATTCTACTTAAGTTAAAAGATATATCTCGCTCATAGATGTGTTATTATATGGTCTTTTTTTTTTTCCCTGTAAAAGGCCTCTAATTACCCTTTTTTGTAAAAGGCCTCTGATTACCCTTTTATGGCCGTGCAATGAAAGATAACTATAGGATAAAATTATGTATCATGTTCAAATGATTTTTGACATCCATCACAATCACCACGTTGCAACAGTCCCTATGTGAAAAATAGAAAAAGACAAAATAAAATAGAGACACAATGGGTGCACATACAAGCATTGCCCTCCAACACAGACACTAGGTGCAAAACAAGGCAAGTCACCAAAATTTAAAAAGGAGAAGGGGATGTAACATATTTAGATTGGTGTGTATATGCATGTTTATGTGGAAGAACCATTGAACCATCTTCTATGGGGGCCAGTTTGGATTTTATATCTAAAAACCATCTAACTTCAAGATTGGAGTGGGAGTTTGATCATTTTTTTTGCTAACTCCAAAATGAAGCTAGAGCTTGGCATTGGGTTCGAAGCAATCATAAAACTCCTATTATCTTACTCACTAAGGAGGCAGGTCGGCAAGAACAGCAATCCTCAAGTTGTCCTTTTTTTTTTTTGGTTTTTTTTTTGGGTAGGTTTATGCTGGCTCGTGTGTTTATTTATTGCTGTTGTTTTTGAGGTTGGTGGTTGGTCTCATCTTTTTACTTGAGTAATACTATGCATTGCTACAAAGTATCGCTACAAAGTAGAAATAGGGGTAGTTTTAGAAATTCACAACATTTTCTTCTTTGTAGCGGTGCATAACATTTTCCCGTTACATAACATGTGTCTTTAAGTATCAATGCATCACTAGTTATCCATTAGTGAAGGAAGTAATAATTTCACAATTGATCCCCTAACAAAAAGGTGTAATATGTGCGACACCCTAACTATGGATATGCCATATTAAGAACATAGAACATAGGGGGCTACACAAGGGCTATATATACTAGATGAAATCATTAATGATGAATTCCATATTGAAACATAAAGATGAAAGATGATGTATAAAAATAAAATAAAATAAAATTTAAGAGAGAGAGAAGAAGAGCATAACAAAATGTATAGTTTGAGCAGAATTAAGAGTGTAGGAATACCCTGGAGAAGAAGAACAATTAGACAAACTGGGGGACGGTGTATGCCTTCCTGGTAAAGGTATCTGCAATGACTTCAAAGCGAACATTTGAAGATCTGTGGCCAACCCATTCATCCTTTTAATGTCGGCCACCTATTAAATTACAAACCATTTCCACCACACGAGATAAAAAGCAAAAAAACCAACATATCATTAGTAGCTAACAAAACAACAAAGCATGCTCATATGACAACATATATAACCTTGTAATGTAATTATATAAACTCCTTCCAATAACATGGACCCTAAAAATCACAATATAATATTACAAAATAATAATAATAAAAAGATTTGAGAACAAGTAAAGGATTGTGCGTCCTCAATCATTCATATTTCATACACACAATGAAACCAAAGCGAAATGTAAAGAAACATACGAATAGTGATGCGGCGATCTGAATAAAAATTTGTAAACAAACACTTTCAATTTCATTGTATGCGCGCGCACACACACACATATATATAGAGAGAGAGAGGGTAAAGTGAATAGTAAATACCTCGACACCGTACTTGATGGCGACACCAGCGAGAGTGTCCATCTTGGAGACACGATGCTCTATGTAATTTATAGCGCTAGCTGGTGGTGGACTACTGATACCAGTATTAATACCAGTACCAGTAGAAGACATGGTGTTGGATTCAAAGGTTGCAGGGAGGGATCTACAATATCTCTCCAATCCCTGCAAAACCTAACTCTGTCATCATCATCTTACGTCTGCAAACCAGCAATCATCATCGAATTCTACTTTTTGATAGAGAGAGAATTCGATTTGGTCGGATATGGGATGAAATCAAATACAGAAAAGGCCTAAAGGAATTGGGTAATAAAGGGGCTATATCATAATCCCAAATCTATTATTCAGTGATAAGAGATATCAATTTCACATTGAATTGACTATGCCAGTTTCAAATGCCAATGAGAGACAGAGAGAGAGACGGAGAGGTGCTCGGTTGCTTTTGTTTCACTCTTCTGGGGCTGCTTGGCAAATTTAAAAATCTTGTCATCTGCTGATAAGGATCTCTAGTTTTTTGAAAATGCTACTTTTCCCCGTCCTATTTGTCAATATGATGTGGTAGAGAAGTGATCTAGTGAGCATATGCGCACTTTAATGAAAGATTCATCTCAATATTCCAATCTAAGGGTTTGTGTTCTTTGCTTACTTTACCTTAAAGTGCGCATATGCTCACTAGAACATTTTTCTGATGTAGGATGTTTTGAGACTACATTAATCATCTTTAATGTCGTATTTTTACTGTCTTCTATATTTACTGTTCTAAAGTATATTTTTATTGTCCTGACGTGCATTGTCACTGTCCTTATATTTCAATATCTTCGGTGTATTTTCACCGTGTAGTGTATTTTTATTATTTATTTTAAGGTTTTTAGTGTATTTTTTATTCACTGTGTTTATTTTAGGTTTTCATTGAGTTTTTTTGTGTTTTCATTTCATTTTTCTTTGGGTTTTCATTGTCCTCGTATTTTCACTGTGTTTATTTTTACGAACCACAGGAAAAAAAAAAAACCTATTTCTTATTTTTTTAGGGCAATTTCCATGAATAATCCTAAGTTTCAAAATATTACGCCTACGAACCCGATCCAAAAGTAATTACGGATATACACCTATTACTGTTTTTTTTTTGGACGAAATTACTCCTAAAATTGAAGTTTGACCAATTTTGTACAGAATTACCAATATTGTTAAGAATCCCAAAAAATAAACAGAAACCCCAATTCCCAATTTATCTAACAATCACCAATATTGTTAAGAATCTCCAATCCACTTTATGTCACTTCAACATTTAATGCTGGTCATTCAATGTCCCTCGAATTTTTTAATTACAAAAATTATTACACATAATCACCAATTTAACACGTATCCCCACTTTTATAAGCAATCCCCAATTTTGTACAGAGTCCCCAATCCCCAATTGTTTATGGAATACCCAATTTATCATAGACTCCCCAATACCGATATTTGCACAGAATCACCATATTTACACATAATCTCCATAATTAAACACAATCCCCAATCCCCAAATTTATACACAATCCCCAACTTTTCTAATAATCCTCAATTTCAATATGTCACATCATGCATGTCATTCAATGTATCCCTATATTTAACACATGATACCCAATTTATCACATAATCCCCAACCTTCTATATTATATGGAATCATCAATTTTATACATTAGCCCCAATTATCAACCCTAAGCTGTCACATCATGCATACCAATCAATCACATTATATTTAACCAATCAATATTAAATTAGTTTCTTAAGTATCATTAGAATACATAATTAAGTTAATTAAGTTTAGTAAACTTAACTAAAACGTTTGGTTCCATTTTATTGTTTATCTACTCTATCTCTCTCACTATCTCATACAATAACCCACCCATCTCTCTACCTCTCCTCTCTTCAAAGCACCCCGCCCTCTCTCTGATCATCATCTCCCTTCTCTCTCTCTCGATTGCTCCGGCTTTATTCTTTAAAACCGCTGTTTGAAACAGCGGTTCTATAGGTATACTCTCGGGCATTTCTGCAGAAATGGGTTCTGCAAGGATACCTTTAGAACCGCCTCTACAAATAGCGGTTTTCGTTTAAAACCGCATAACAAAGGATGTTAAGCTAGATCAACGAGTTTACAACTCACCTTCAGCAGACCAAGTTGCTGCAATTTGGATTGAAGGAAATAATTCAATTGTACCTTTGGAAAGAGAAATTATAGTTCATGCACATTCCGGTCAAAGACATAAAGTGAAGCATTACTTTGGCTGCTATGATCCATTACAGTATCCACTACTATTTCCAAAAGGAGAAGTTGGATGGCATCAAAATATTAAGAAGAATTCTTCTTTGATTGATGGTGAAGACAAAAGAGTAGCTAATGTTAACAATAGTTCAACTACACAGCTTTACATCTATAGAAGAAATTTTTGACCTAGAACGACAAAGTATATTATTTTTTAAAATTATTACTTCTAAAATAATAATTATAATTAAATAAAATTGTTACTAAACTATTTATTTAAATTCAATTTAAATTTAGATGTTCGACGTGCAAGCTCTGGGAACGTATCATGTAGACAGTACTACTGTTATAAATTCCAGATTAGGGAAAGCAGACAATCAACACTTTTGTACACAGGGAGATTATTACAGTAATACATAGTAGATATGTATATAAAGCTAGAAACAACAAGGTTGGACTATTACCGTAGACAACAATCAAATGTCAGAGCTGAATTGTATCAAGGGATAGTAGATAGCATAACAGGAGGAGAAACTAGTGGAAGCCAAGTAGGTCAAAGAATAGTCCTTCTTGCTTCTTTTGTTGGTGGACCTCGAGATATGCGACGCAGATATCTTGATGCAATGGCATTAGTCCAGCGATTTGGAAAGCCGGACCTCTTTATCACTATGACTTGAAATCCTTATTGGAAGGAGATTAAAAATGAGCTAAAAAAAGGTCAACTTCCACAGGATGGGCCCGATTTAACTTTAAGGGTTTTCTATGCAAAAGTGCAAGACCTAAAAGACCAATTGTATAAGAAAAAAATATTTGGAAAAGTTGCGGCATTTGTTTATGTTATTGAATTTCAAAAGAGAGGTCTGCCACATGCATATATTTTAATAATCTTGAAAGCAGGATACAAAATTACAACTCCAGACCAGTATGATAAATTCGTGTGTGAAGAAATACCAAGTAAAAGTGAATATCCAACTCTTCATGAACTGGTTGTTAAACATATGATGCATAGACCTTGTGGGGAATTAAATAAAAATAACTCTTATATGGTAGATGGGGAGTGCAAGAACCATTATCCAAGAGGATTTTGCTCAAAAACATTATAAGGAAAAGATTTGTACCCAATCTATAGAAGAATGAATGATAAGAGGCAACTTAGAGTACGAAATCAGATGCTTGATAATAGATGGGTAGTTCCTTATAATCCATATCTTTTAACAAGGTACAACTGCCATATTAATGTTGAGATATGTTCTGGTTTGAAAGCAGTGAAATATTTGTATAAATATATTTACAAAGGCCATGATAGGGCTGCTGTTCACATTGGTGTCGGTGATAGAGAAAAAGTTATTGATGAAATTCAGCAATTTCAAGATGCAAGATGGGTATCTGCACAAGGGGCAATATAGAGAATTTACGAGTTTAACTTGAACAAGATAAACCCAGCAGTTATAAATTTACAGTTGCACCTTCCGAATAAACAATCAATGTTCTACTGGGAGAATCAAAATTTAGAAAATGTAATTCTTTGGGATCATGTTACGAAAACAATGCTTACAGAATTTTTCAAAATGTGTTTAACAAATAATGAAGCTATGGTTTATTTATACAGGGAATTCCCGGAGCATTATGTATGGAACAAAGAAGGACAATATTGGGTTAAAAGGAAGAGATGAGAGGTTATTGGGCCTATAAATGAAGCAAATCCAATTGAAGGAGAGAGGTACTATTTGAGGCTATTGTTGAATCACGTAAGAGGGCCTACATCATTTGAAGATTTGTTAACTATTAACGGAAATAGATACTTATCATTCAAAGAATCTGCTCAAAAGAGAGGTCTATTAGAATCTGATGAAAGTATTTCAGAATGTTTAAATGAAGCAAGTACTTTTCAAATGCCTAAGGAACTTCGCAGACTATTTTCAACCATATTGGTTTACTGTGAACCGTCTGATGTAAGGAAACTATGGGAACAGTACTTTGAACATATGTCTGAAGACTTTAAAAGAATACAAGATCAATCAAGAAATGATAGAATTTTACGCATATTGGAAAGCATTAATTTTTTCTTGGAAAGCATGGGGAAAAAAATTTATGACTATGACTTACCGAATTTGAGTTCAACTGAAAATACAATTGCATATAGGCATTCAAGAGAAATCGATGATGAAATGGGAATCAATATTTCAAATGAAGATTATTCTGCATCATTTAATTTAAACAGAGAACAAAAGTCAGCATATGCAATCATATCAGATCGAGTTGACTCATGTACATCAGGGTTTTTTTTTGTGTGGATGGTCCAGGAGGAACAGGGAAAACATATTTGTACCGTGCTTTGCTGGCTAACATAAGAAAGAGAGGCATGATAGCGCTTGCAACAGCAACATCAGGTGTAGCAGCATCAATAATGCCGAGAGGTCGAACAGCTCACTCACGTTTTAAAATACCAATTATTTCAACTGAAACGACTTTATGTAATATTCCTAAGCAGAGTGAAAATGCTGAATTAATACGTAGCGCAAAACTTATCATTTAGGATGAAGCACCTATGGAAAAAAGATTTGCAATAGAGACTTTGGACAGGACTCTAAAGGACATAATGAATAGCACAGAAGTAATCGGAGGAAAGGTTATAGTATGTGGAGGTGATTTTCGGCAAGTACTTCCTGTTGTTCGTTGAGGTACAAGAGCAGAAACTGTAAATGCAAGTCTTGTAAGATCGCAACTTTGGAATAAAATGGAAAAATTATGTTTAACAACAAATATGAGAGCAAGACCGGATGAAAATTTCAGTGCATTTCTTCTAAGAGTTGGGAATGGAGAAGAACCAGCCAATAAAGATGATTTGATTCGTCTTCCGGCAGAAATTGTAATACAGGACGAGAATGAAGATACATTAGAGAGCAATTTAATTTTCACAATCTTTCCAAATTTAGAGACAAATGCAAATTCATCAGCGTACTTAACAGAGCGGGCAATTCTAGCAACAACAAATGAACATGTTGACAAGCTGGATGAGAAGTTGATTACAATGTTTCCAGGAAATTGTAAAAATTTTTATAGTTTCGATGAAGCAATTGATGACACACATAATTACTATCAAGAGGAATTTTTGAACTCACTAATGCTAAATGGTCTTCCACCACACAAGTTATGCATAAAGGAAAATTGTCCAATAATACTTCTACGAAATTTGGACTCATCAAATGGATTGTGCAATGGAACGAGGATGGTTTGTAGAAGTTATACAGATAATGTTATTCATGCTGAAATAACAACAGGACAACATGCTGGGAAACAAGTTCTGCTTCCAAGAATACAACTTTCACCTGCTGAAAATGAAGGCTATCCATTCCAATTAAGAAGAAAGCAATTTCCAATTCGTTTATGCTTTGCAATGACTATAAATAAAGCACAAGGTCAAACAATACCACATGTGGGTGTATATTTACCCGAACCTGTTTTCTCACATAGACAATTATATGTTACTTTATCAAGAGGAATTTCAATGTCAACAACAAAAGTACTTGTGAAATCTGAGAAACCAAGCAAAAGACGAGAAATATACACAAAGAATGTGGTTTACACAGAAGTGCTTTTACCACATAGGTAATATAAATAACATATTTCATATATTTACATTTATACTACTAAATATAAAATAAAAAGTTATGTAGATTTATTTAATTAAGGGAATATAAAATTGATTGTTGAGATTAAATATATAATTGCTAAATATTATTTTTGTTTTCTTAATTATAATTTTAAAATTATATTTCAAACTGAAAGTGAATTATATTTAATTATTATAAATATTATTTCTATGAAAAAAATTATTTATATCAAACTAAGCTTGTATTTATTTATCATAAATATTATATTTATTTTACTAATACAATATTATTTTTAAAATAAAAGTAATTATTTATGACATAATAAGAGAATTTATATTCCAGAGAAAAATTTCAAGATCAAGATGTCTACTGAGGAGATTGAAAATATTGAATCATCAAAGATAAATCAAATGCAAAAGTTTCAAAATGTACAGCTTATGAAGCTTACTGTTGTTCGAAGAGGATACATGGACAATTATACAAGCAACAAAGGCAAATGAGAAATTTGGAAACTTATTTTGATTGATGATGAGGTAAGTAAAATAACTGTTTTATTATAGTTATTTTAAACATTAATATTAATATTGTGATTATTGTTATTTACTAATAACATATAAAATTAAGATTTTCATTTTCTTACTCTTTGTAGGGTACAGCTATACAAGCTTTAATTTTCAATGAAGTGATTCCAAAGTTCAAAGACATGTTCATGAAAAATAAAACTGACTTTGTTTCAAATGGAATGGCAAAGCCTGTAAATAAAAAAAATACTTGAATGTTCACAAAGAATTTGAGCTATCTATAATTGTGAACACTGAAGTGAAGGAAGCAGAAAGTCAAGAAATTTGCTATACTCCGATGTATAACTTCATTCGATTTAAAGAAGCAGAAGAAGAGGATGCATATAAAATACTTGGTATGTATAATTGGGTGAGCATATATATATATGTGTGTGTGTGTGTGTGTGTGAACCAGCTTTTTTATATCGCTTCTCTCGGTACTAATTTTTTGCTGTGTCCACATCATCACTGAGCGTGATTTGTGATTTTAGAAAACAAAGGAGTCGCCACCTTATTTTTAAGGAATAAGGAAACCATAAAAATATTTTATTTTCAATAAAACAAAACAAACTTCATTCAATGAAAAGACAGTCTTCGAACCAAAGATGGATCCGGGGGCTAGGTTACGATGTGGGAAGGTTCCAAGTTCTTACTTGTAGGCACCCACCTCGCCCTAATTAAAGGACTTCTAATTTATTTGGGCTATTTAAAATCCTAATGCAAACAATCCTAAATAATCTAATCAACCAATGAAAATAATGATATAAATGCAATAATCTATATTAATAATAATAAAAATAATATACAGACAATCCCTAAAAACCTAGGACACCCTAATAGTATCCTAGGGCGGGCTTGAGCCCTAATAGCGCCTACGTAACCTACTAGTGTCACCTAGCAAGTATCAAAGTCCACGTAGTTCGACTACCATAGGATTCTCCTATTGTAATGAACTACATCATCTAAAAGTATTCAACTTTATCCAAGACTCTTCGAGAGTTTTCATCCATTTGAAATTCTTTTGCAAAACAGTTTGATACCTAAAAGACTTCCAATGCGATTGAAGTTTCGTTTAAAAGATAAAACTTGTCTTTTTTAGAAGCAAACCTCAATTAAACTTCTTTTTCAAATCAGTCATCATCCATGGAATTTCATTCCAAAACCATTTCTTTTTCAAAGAAATCATTTTCAACACAAATTCTCTTAAAAGACTCCCATTTCATGGGGAAACCAATTAATAAATCAATTGTTTTCAATAAAAATCATTTTTTAAAATCCCTCTCAAAGATAGACTCTTAAACTCATTAAAACACTTCAATTTGAATGTAAATCCTACAACAAAGGAAAGTCCTAGGGGAGGTCAAGTGACCTCCCTAATCCTAGAGTCTCTAACTAATCCTAAGTTAGTCTAAATGCCTAAAACACTAATGCAATGCATGCTGGAATTTAAACAAGATAAGCAAGAATACATGAAATTAATTCTAACAATGCATGAAAATGTTCCTAAATGCATACTAATTCAACTATATGATCCTAAGCATATTTCTAAGTTGGATTTGGCCCTAAAATGATTTTTAGAATAATTTAAGACCATTTTTCCATTTTGGATAGATTTGAACATGGACCTTAAACCACTCTAAAAACCTTGAAAAGAAATAATAAAAAAATCCGATAATGACCTAGCATGCATCCTACATGAATATACTATAAAGCAATACACAAAAATCATGCAAAAACATGGCTTAAGAATGATAATTAAGCCACTTTAAAGTATATATTCAAATCTGGACAGA
>JAESVK010068914.1:3031-14639 GCA_017140935.1 Hamamelis virginiana
TCATGTATTAAAAATTGTAGAAGATCCTTACTTCTAAGTACTTGGGATCGCGGATGTAATTGCAGTCAACTGCTTTTCCCAATAAACAAGGAGTGCTTCCAACACTCTGCCGCACAATCCATGAGCCCTGCATGATTCAAAACTGAAAATCAAGAACAAATGCACAACGTACAATATTTGAAAGAAAGAAAAGGAAAAAAAGAGCAGAAAACAGAAACACGACGAACACCCAAGTCAGGATGAGGGTTATGAGACTTTTCGTATCAAGGGTTAGGAAAAATCGACCTCATTGGAGATAAACCTACCAATGACCCTGTGTAGATTTTTATGGACCACCCGACACATACATGTGTACATCTTGTCAGTAAATTTCAACCAAAAAACAAATCATTATGTGTTTGTGTATGTGTGTGCATGCATAATGCAGAGGCAACATTGCCTATCTTCACCCCGTATGTGGCATAGCTCGTTTCTAGGCCAGCACATATATATATATCCATTGGAGCCGATCCATCAGTGGATCATAAGGTTGCACATTGAGTGGGGAACCCCAAACCCAGCTCAGCTAACTAAAGCCCAGCCAAATGATTTACTTGGTTAGGGCAGGCGGTGCATTTTTTTGTTAATATATAACAGAAATTAAGCAGTTAAGTTACATTAAGAAAATTCTTGAAGTAAATACTCTTAAGACTTCCAATAAACCAAAAAAAAAAATATGATGGAAACTCAATTACAATTGCAACTAGCAGCAAAGATAACCTAATATTAATGGCCCACAACTTACCAACCCCATTTACATAAGACAGCAGTAAGTGCACAGGGACTTTAGGCTGGCTTGAAATACAGATTGAACAAAATAAACAATGTATGGGTTAGCCGCGGCCAACAACTTTGAACTGAGTTAGGGATAATGCTTATTGTAGTGAGTTTACATCATTAACAATGCTGTCCCTTCTTAACAAACACAAAGTATGTACAACAAACCTATGCATGCAAAAGCTCAGTTCTCTTCATCCTTTTATTTCTTTAGCTTTTAAAGTAAAACATCAACTAAAGAGGGTAATGTAGTTATCCTTCGGGTGACGAGGAGGGAAGAGAATTATTATTGATGTCACCCTTTGTGTACCTCATAATATAATCAAATACAAATCTACTCGAATTTTAATGCAAGTTATCTCCTAATTGAATGAAAATTTAAAACAGTTCTACGGACAAAGAAACATTAAAGATTTTCACCCACATGGTTCCATATATTTGTCTAAACATACATGCATGCTTGCACATACATATTTACCTTTTGCATACCCATGTAACATACTCAGATATAATTATAACTCTTAAAAATTTTAAATAACTCAGCTGCTGATACTTGAATAAGATTTTAAAATGAACTTGTCAACAAGTGAATGTTAGGTAATTTCACCCTCATGGCTCCATATATCTATCTGTGCATACTACATACAAACATTTTTTTCCTGCATATTTCCAGATATGTATGTACGTATATAAATATGAATATATAAGTTTTGAACCAAAGAAGCCTTAGTAAAGGGATCCAAGAGCAGATAATGAAATATGAATTAAGTAAGCAGTGCTATGCTTACTTAATCAAGACTTCTGTACTTGATGCAATCCTACTGTTGCTGATTCTTATTCCATATGGAATCATCAAAGAAAGATGAAGCACAAGAAAAGAATGACGCTTGTCTTATCTAACGTTTATTCATGTGCAGGGGCAAGAGCAGTTTCAGGTGGTCAAGTGGATTAAGCCCTTGATCATTTAAAGGAGTTTGATTCATTCAGTGCATTAGCGCTTTACTAATAAACAGTGCTCAGTTCCTCTTGATCAGTGCGTCTATGGGTAAAACTTTCTGATTAGGGAAAATCCATTAGCTAAGGTGATCTCCTTAGACTCCCAGATGAAATCAATAAAATCCACATAATATAAATTACAGAACCATGTAGGTGGCCAAACTGACAGTTGTCTCCCAAGAGGTCATCAAAAGGATTCACTATATGAACTATCGAGCCACACAGGTCAGAGTGAGAGCTGGTTCCAATAGTCCTGACATCCTGATTTTACTGTTCCACCAAAATTAGGAAAAGAAAGACATATACCTTGGGAACTGATGGGATGAGCTTCAGCCTACTATTGCGGAATTCATCATCACCATCAACAAAACGTTGCATAAGGGATCCAGGTACTAATGCCTTTGTCACAAAATAAAATACCATACTGTAGTGAGTAGAAGCAGGTACCTGTTGCAAAACAATGTTATTTCTCTTCCAGCCTTCAGATACATCAAGGTTAAAATTCATTATCAGCTGAATGAAAACAACTTACTTGCAGATTTATAACCACAGAGAAAAGTCCTTTTTCTGAGGCAACCTGCACGGTTATAAACACAGCTCATAGATGTACTACACAATATAAAGGAAATAAAAACAAATTAATTGCATAAAGAAAGTTTCTAGTATATTGATGATCTTTAAGAAACTAGTTCAAGTTGTCTAGATTATAAGAAAAACTGAGCAGATTGAATGAAATTCAGTAAATAATATTTTAAACACCTGATATTCATTTGAGTAAGAAACAAAGAAAAGTGAGTATAAAGATAAGGAGAGTTTCCTTAGACGAGTAACGTCCATATTCAGATAATCTACTGGCTCATTCAGTGACAGAAAGAAAAAGGAAACCCCATTCAAATTTGAAACCCTTATTATAGTTCACTGATTTACATCCACAATGTGCTGTGTGGTTGTAAAACTCCCAGGCACTTACTAATTCAATAGACAGGTAACTCTGATGAATAATCTGAACCACACAAATCTTTTGGACAAGAAAACCGACGATAAACCATAGACCTTGATCAGAGTCCACTAGATTAATTAATATTTCCAGAAGCTTCTACTCTCCAATAAAGTGAAAGAATGAAATAGATGGCTCAGGCTATACCAGCATGGAAGAGCTAGGGTAACTCAGCCTAAATAGGATGATAAAAGATTCTTTCAAGAATTCTACTTAACAGAAGAAGATATTATAAATTTTTTATAAAGTGGTCCATGCAATATCAGAGAATGTATTTTAAGTTCTATAACCAAAATTAAATGCAATGACAGAAAAATATTAGTGACATCAATGCAACGAGACCCGTATTCATGAATTTTTATCTAGTAGTCAAATCTAGAATCCATCTCGTCAACACATTAAAGTTTGGGTAGTGGTAAACAGGTGGACTACATATACAGACAAGAAATATACTTAATTCAAGCAAAGATGGGACTTGGGAGTAAATACATGCCTTTTACAAATTTCTTATCTATTATTAGCTAATGATTAAGCTTGAGTGTTTTTGCTATATATGAACAAGCTGCCAGTTCTTTTTGTTCATTTTTCAAAATTAAGAATGCAAGCAGCACCAAGAGATCAAAGAAAGCAATCACAAAGTTGTTTCATGATAAAAAGATTTATAGTTTTCTATATTAGTTTTTAGTACTTTTAAGAGAGTTTTCAATGCTTAACATCCAAATATGATATAGTAGTTCGACAAAAAGATATTGAATTCATTCCATTGCCAAGGCAGGATGTAAATGGGACAAATGTATCATCTTGTAGGACAGGAGAAGATACACATAGAAGAAGAGTAACAGGGTCCTGATATTTGTCAAATACCAGTTACAAAATGATAAATTGTTAGGAAAAGGATTTGGAGGATTAGTGAGGTACAGCAGTATAAAAAGTGTCAATTGCATTCAATTTACTGTAACAACATATAAACAGGAAAAGAGTGGAAAATAATACTTGTGCTGCACAGCCCTGACGCCTTGCAACATGGTCCATACGCTTTGTGTCCTTGAACCAATCAACAGCAACGAGATCCATTAGATGTTTGCCTGCAGGAATCTTCAAATACACATTCCAAACAATATAATTAGAGCAATCCTTACAAAATCATAAGATGATGTCACAAAAGACTCGAGGTACAGATTTGAAGGAAACAAGCAAACAATCAACAAACCTTTCTCTTGTCATAACAAAAATTCTTGCTACGAACTCTGAAGTTGTTTCCATCGGAAATTCTCCAGCAGTCACGACCATTATCGCGATCATCACGTCGTAGGTTACCCAAAAAACAAGACAAATCTATTTGATCCATCCGTTCTTCTTCCAAGGCTTCAATTCATGAAGAACATCAAGATTATAAGTCCATGTGATTTCAGGAACTCGGGTGTAAAGATCTAAAGCCAAATGAATAAGAGCAAAATGTAAGATGGTTATCATTTACCTGTTCTCTTGACTTCATTCTCGAGCCTAGTTGAATATGCCTGGAAAATGAGCACAACTCATGTTCAGAGAGAGCAGGGGAGTTAAAAAAGGGGAAAGAAAGAAAGAAAGGAAGCAAGGAAGAAGAAGAAGAAACGAATGCACAGGTGTAACACAAACCTCTTGTTCTGCCTCAGCTATTTGAAATTCTTCATCCTCATCAGAGTATTCATCCAACATCATAGAATTTCTGTTTGCAGAATTCATTTGACCCAGAGAAGGGTTAGGATGAACAGAAGACTCCCCCAGCTTTTTATTCTTTTTTGAAGAAACCGAAACCAGAGCCATATTGACCATAACTGGAAGTCTTGGAGGAGCATTCCTTTCATCTGTTTGGGAAAACCATTCACGCAGGCCTGACATAGAAGGGACAAGGATTTAATAAAGCAGAAAAGTGAGGGCAAATCATATTCGCATAATTCCTTCATACTGAGAGAAATGTGAAATAGGGACGAATGGAGTCCTATTTCATCAGTACAATATTACAAGATCTCACATCCCTTCTGTTTCATGTTATTTAGTTTCTGGCATTAATGCAGTTTTATCAAAATAAGAAGGAAATATGTGATGCACAAAGATAAGAAAAACCCTGAAAAGATTATGAGAATTTACAAGGAGATTGATGCAGCCTGCCTGCTATTATACTATGCCGCTGATACTGCTACTCAATTTTTTTTTTTTTTTTTTTTTTTTTAACACAGCTGTCTTTTATGTTTTGTCACCACTTGTAAGCTGAGTTTTTCTCTGAGTCAGTCAGTTAGAATCTGGAGGATACTATAAATACTAGTAAGATTGGTCAGATACTCAGTTTTAGACATTTTATTTCAGTTTGAGATCAAAACAGAGCTTTAAGCTCCCTGTTTCTGGACTTTCTCTGTATTTCCAGCCTTGTTCATCAATAAAAATGCAATGTCTTCCATTTCTCTTGTTAATTGAAGCTTGAGTTTCATCATTTGGTATCAGAGCATCAATTCTGAGCCAACTTTCTCACCGAAATTGGTCGTTTTCACTTCCAAATCCCTTATTTCTTCCATTTGAAACCCTAGAGATTGGGTTTTGATAGTCCCCACACTTCGAGACTCATGTTCTTCAGAGTTGTGAGCAATCCAGGCTTGAATCTTGTCCTAGCAGTGATCCACTGCTATTGAAAGAGTGATTAACAGTTCCAGTGGTGATCAATTTCTGGACTATTGCCAATCGCAGCTGATATTTGGGGAATTACAGCTTCTGCTGGTGATCTTTCTTGTTCAAATCAGCTTGGCAGTGCTCCATTTAGTGTTCCACACCAAAGTTTTACAATAGGTGGTCTCAATACAGCATCACCTGTAGTCTACTACTTCTGGAAACAGAAATCGCAGCTGTCTATTGCAGATTTCTTGCTTCAAAGTAGTTGTAGCAGTGATGAATGATTGATTCCCGTGAAACATCTCTGGCAGCTGTCAACTTGTTCCATTGATTGACTCGATTGCGTTTATTGAGCCTTTGACTGGTGGATAGAGTGCTTTGCTTATTTGTTTAGTTGATCGATCCAGAGTATTCAGTATAGAGTTCACTTAACACTGAAGTTATTTGACTGTTTGATTGAGTGAAGCTGATTGAATGATATGGTTTCTTGAAACGAATCTTGATTGAAGCTGCTGTGGTGTACTGTGACTGTTGTACAAACAGTTTCTGCTTGGTTGCTGTTGTGTACTTTAGTTCAATCAATTTTCTGATGGACTTCCATTGTGGACTGATTTGAGTGAAGAATTTTGAGTAATTTCTGGAATTGTTGTGGTTGAAATAGCACAAAGAGGGAGAGGAAGAAGAGGTAGAGTTACGGGGAATCAAATGAACCTTGGTGAAGGAGTGGAAGTTTATCCTCCAGTGAGAAGGAATAACAGACAGCATTAAAACCATGGACGAGATGATGAAATTGCAGATTAGGGAGACAAATGGCTACATTATTGGAGATAATGCGACAAATGTAACCTCCTCGTGACGTTAGCAATTAGTCTGAGGACTCTCACTTGAGAATCCTTTTGGGGTTACTCAAAGGGTAGAAATTTTGTTGAGATAAATGAGCCTAGTCTTGAATATAATGTGAAGATTGAGATTCCGGAGTTTCAAGGAAGTCACAATCCTGAGGAGTTTATTGATTGGTTGAATGCTTTTGAAAGAGTATTTTTTACTATTATGAGGTCTCCGATGAAAGGAAGGTGAAGCTAGTTTCCATTCACCTTAAAGTGAGGGCTTCTGATTGGTGGAAGCAATTGCAAACTTTCCAACGAAGTTGTAGTAAAGGCAAGATTAGAAGTTGGAAGAAAATGAAGAAGCTGCTTCATGAGCAATCTCTTCCCTTCAATTACATGCGAACTCTTTACAAGAATTTGCATAGCCTTCGGCAAAATGGAAGTGTGGATGAATGTACCGAGGGTTTTCATCAACTTTTGTCTTGAGTTGATTTGAATGAGAGTGATGAACAAATGGTGGCAAGGTACTTAAGTGGTTACTGGTTTGAAGCCATCCGTTCAAGATGTACTTAGCCTACAAACTTCATGGACTGTCTTGGAGACTTATAATAGGGTGTAACTAGTTGAAAAAGCAACAAAACAGGAATTTTCAGAGGTCTGGACAGCAGCTAAGTGTATGGACAGGGTCCTCCTATCCAATCTAATGCTAGAATTCCATCCAATTATGGAAGGGGTAGTGGTTCCAAAGTAGGACTGCAAGTGAAGTCCACAAAAGCCCACAGTTAGGCCCCAAACAGCCTCAACCCACTTCTTTTGGAGGTGGAAAACAACCCCAAGGTGGAGCATTCAAGTGATTTATGTGTGGAGAACGAGGACACAAGTCTTCGGATTGTAGAAATAAAGGCTCTTTTAATGGAAGAGGTGGAGGAAATTGAACCTGAAAATGAGCTCCCAATCTATTATCAGCCCTTGAACGAAGAGGTAGGAGGTGATTTTTAAGAGGAAAATGGTGTTGCACTCATAGATGATGAATACTCTACTTGTTCCCAAGCTTGAAATAAATGAAGATTGGTTGAGGACAAATATTTTTTATACAACTTGCAGCATTAGGGAAAGAGTTTGTAATATGATTGTTGATGGAGGAATATGGCAAAATGTGGTTGCCCAGAGGTGGTTGATAAATTGAAGCTCCCCACTCAAGAGCATCCTCACCCTTAATGGTTTAAGGAAGGCAATGAAGTGAAGGTGACTAAACGTTTTGGTACCGTTCTCTATTCATAAGAAGTATTTTGATGAGATTTGGTGTGTATGGTCCCAATGGATGAATGCCATATCCTTCCTAGAAGGCTTTGGCAATACGATCGACAAAAAATTCATGATGGGAAGAGGAAAAAGGATAACCAACATTTCACCTTGCTGCCCATGAAAGAAAGATGATCTCTAAGTCCCCTACAACTTCCTTGCCTCTAAAAGTTCCATCCCTGAAAGCCAAGAGAGTGGCTTTGTTTTGGCACTAATTTCCCTTGAAACAGTGGCTGGAAATGCCACTTCCAGTGCTGTTAATGCCCCGTTACAGCAGTACAGCGACGTATTTCCACAAGAACTATCTCCCAAGTTGCCTCCCATGAGGGATATTCAACATGGTATTGACTAGGTACCTGTGCATGCAGCACTTTCAAACAAGGCAGCGTATAGAATGGCTCGAAAAAGAGGAGCTAGGTTCAAGAGCTTCTTGACAAGGGGTATATTCGAAGCAAGGTTCAAGAGCTTCTTGACAAGGGGTATATTCAGAGCATTAGGCCTCGTGCCATGCCCACTCTCTTGACTCCTAAGAAAGATGGTTCTTGGAAAATGTGTGTGGATAGTCAGGCCATCAACATGATCACGATAAAATATCATTTTCCAATTCCAAGACTGATGATATATTGAATTCACCCAGGAGATGAATGGAAATCAACATTCAAGACTCATCATGGGCTATTTGAATTTCTTGTGATGCCCTTCGGTTTAACCACACCGACCACCTCTTTTGGGGGGTTAGTGTGGTTGTCTATTTTGATGATATCTTGGTTTTCAGCCACTGCTTGGAGAACCTTTTGGTACATTTACAGCTTGTATTTGGCATATTGAGGGAAAATTTTTATGGCAACTTGCAGAAGTGTAGTTTTGGGGTGGACCAAGTTGTATTTTTGGGTAGTTGTGTCATCCCATGGAGTGTGAATGGATGAAAACCATCCCAAAGCAATTGTTGATTGACCAACATTTTCTAGCTAGTTTGCAAGAAATAAGGAGTTTCCACGGTCTTGCCACTTTTTGTATTAGATTTGTTCACAATTTCAGCAACATTGCCGCCTCTTTCATCAATTGTCTCGAGAAAAAGTCCTTTGTTAGGACTAAAGAAGCCCAAGAGATTTTCCAAATTTTGAAGAAGTTGGTATCAAGATCACCCCTATTTTGGTATTATTTACCAATCCTTACAACAAGGACAGCAAGATGTCAAATCTGAGTTCTATTTGAAAGATGGGTTTCTTTTCAAAGGGTTGGGAGTTGTGTGTGCCTCAATGCTCTCTAATAGAGTTAATGCTTGTTGAACAACATTATTTGGGTCATTTGGGTAAGAAAAAGACCCTAGAACTACTCCAACAAGGCTACGTTTTCCGGTTATGGATAAAGATGTTGAGAGGCATGTTCAAAGGTTCCAAATTTGTCAAAAAGGAAAGGGTACAGCCACTAGTGCAGGTCTGTACTTTCCTCTTCTGGTGCCTAATAAGCCTTGGGAATGCATTAGTAAGGATTTTGTGCTCAGTCTTCCACCTATACAAAGGAAATATGGCTCTATTATGGTCAGGGACGAAGCCAGGAATTTGGTTGAGGGGGGCGAACTTTAATTGATTTTAATTTTTTATCCCAATTCAAAAAACATAGAATTTTTTTGTTCATTTATTTTAATCATAATAGTTTGGAATAGAAAAAATTGCAAAAAATTATAATCCATTGATATTTTGATAAACATATTTCAACTTAGTACATTTACAATTGTCCTCGACGAGGCCCCATTTTTTGAAAGCGTTGAATGATAGCTTCGTTATCAATGCTATCAAATACATCTCTTTCAATAAACACAACTAAGCTATCATTCATGAATTGATCTTCCATTTTGTTACGCAACCGACTCTTTACAATCTTCATAGCAGAAAATTGTAAGAACCTAGAGTTTTAAATTGCTAATTATGTGCTTAAATGTTAAATTCAAATGATTATATGTTGAATTATGTGTTTATGTGCTAAATATTACATGATATTGTGGAAAATGAACTGTTGTGATTGTATTTTTGAAATGTGTGGGAAGTGTAGATTATTATAGAAGGTTGTTTTATTGAAAATGAGGGTGTTTAGAAATAGAATTAACTTTATTTATATAAAAGGTTTTGTGAAATTACCAAAAGGTTTTAAACGATTCAAATAAGGACATTTGTGTCCTGATTTCATTTCAAATTAGATAAGTACCCACCGTTTATGAAAATCTTCTACTACCTTCGGGAGAGTTGAAGAAATTGAGAGCTGAGAGTGAGAGAGAGAGAGAGAACAGCTAGGAGCTATCAAATTTTCGCCGGATTTGCCGTTTGATTTCAGTTTGGAAAGTGATTAAGGTAAGTTTATGTTTATGTGTTAAGTTTTCTTATTGTAATTTTCGAATTTGAAGAGTTTGGATGCTTGGTTATGAGTTTTGATAATGGGTATAGTGTTTAAATTATGTTTTTGGATTGGGTTCATGATAAAAATGGGTTTTTGATTGGAATTTGAAGTTGTTAAAGCTTGAATGGTTTGTAATTTTGAGTTTGTGAGTTTTTGAATTTGGTTCAAAATGAATCTTTGAAATTCATCACTTGTTTTGAGTAATTGTTGTGAGTTTTATGTCTTTGAAGCTTGTTTTGATGATTTTGAAGGTTTGGAATTGATGTATAATGATTTGGTAAGTTTTTGAAAAGCTTGATGCTCGATAATGGCGGTTCTGCAGGTGCTTAGTCGACTAATACATAGTGCTTAGTCGACTAATGATGTTAAATCGTGTTTCAGGGTTGCTGGTAGTACATTAGTCGACTAATGATTATGTGCCTAGTCGACTAACCAAGCGTTAGTCGACTAATGATAGGTGTCTAGTCGACTAACCGAAAATCAGCTCTCGGGAATTTTTCACACCGTGCAACTTCTAGTCGACTAACACGATTGACTTAGTCGACTAACAAGTCCTAGTTGACTAACAAACCCTTGTCTAGTCGACTAATGCAGTTCAAGTTTGAATATTTCATATTTTTGCTTAAATTTCTCCATTTGATATTCTTGTTGAGTAATCTTTGCATGCATAGAAATCATTTGTGACTTAATTGGTGCATAGTTAAAGGTGTAATGTTATTAGTTTTTATAAAGTGAGTTATTAATTTTTAATTATGCATAATTGATGTTGTTCATTATTAATGCCTCTTATTTGTGTTGATAGGTGACTCTCAGAGCTAGTCCCGTCTCCAATAATTTGTATTTAGTTCAACAATACAGGTAGGGAAACTTACGATTCTTGATATAAACGATTATGCTTGTATGCTTGTGATAAGATTAAATTGAATTGAAAGGCTTATGTATTACGATTTCATTATTGGATGAAGTTTATTGTTATGAAAAGCATTGCATTATTGATTAAAGTTTTGCAATCATGATAGAACCTGGACTTTGGGGCAGTAATGGCTTTTGAATTATGGAAAATGGAGAAATAAGTCGAAAAGTGATGAAATGTGATGAAATGTGATTAAAGGATTGTTATGTGATTTGTCAAAGGATTGTTATGTGATTTGTTTCAAAGATTGTTTAAAAAGCAGTACTTGCCTAGGTGGAAGCGAAAGGGGCTATATCGTTGTCGTCTAGGCTGAAGAGATGTTGTAAGGCCTAAGACTGGATCTTTCTATAGCGCTGCTTTGCTCACCTATTGGTTGTTGAACCACCTCGAGGAACTTAGAATGGACATGAAAGTTATTTTACTTTGCATTGCATTATGTTGTGAATTGAACGTGGATTGTGATTGTGCTAAGTTTATACAGTATAGTTGTTATAATGAGGTTGTACGTTTTCCTACTGAGATTCGTTTGTTAGCTCACCCCTGCTTAATTGCAATCCCTCAGGTGAACGTGTTGAACCTAGCTGCATGGAGACAGGATTTGGGGGCACATGTTAAACATTTTGAGGAATGTCTGTACATTCTAATTACACAATCCCTGTACCTCTTTTAATCTTACACTTGTAAATGTTGTATAGTTAAGTTTTTTTTTTTTTTTTTTTTTTG
>JAESVK010068916.1:0-10103 GCA_017140935.1 Hamamelis virginiana
GCTTTTTCTTAATATGCATGTTTTTTCAAAGTAGCCTATCTTTGTGGAATGGATGGAATAGTTAATAACTAATTAAAAATAACAAGATAAAGCCTATAAGCATATATCTTAAGTATTTAAAGGAGAGAAATCAGATTTGAGCACATGAAAATGCATAGATACCCATTTATTAAAATTGAAAATACCGATAACTTCTATTGTTGGCAAAATATATGAATTAAGTACCACTTATCATATATGTAGGTAAGGAGGAATTTACTATGATTCACCAAAAGTATAAATACCACTTATCATGTAGGTAGGTATGAGCATTTAATTAGTACGATTCGCCAAAAGTGGTTACAGCTTGTGGTACAAACATGACCTTTAAAATGAAAAAAGAAAGGGTTAGTTGGGATTCTATTCAAAATAGACCCATAAAAATAAAGAACTTATTTAAGAGGTACAAGCTCTCTAATCAAATAGCTGCCACGAAGCAATTAGACTAATATGTCTGGACATGTGGTAGCAATTTGAGTTTTTTTTTTTTTTTTTTTTTGAAGCTTTTCTTTTTCCCAAAGGGCAAAAAGCCCATGAGTTATAGGGCAGGTTTATCTCGAACCAATTAAAAAAAAAAATGGAACCCATGTGGGTCAGATCCCGTCGCCGGTACGGCACACAATCAGAGTCTTGGACTAACCATTACGCTCATTCTGAAAATGAAAATTGGATATTAATTAATATAAAAGAAAACAAAGGAATCAAGTGGGTCAGATCTCGTCCAGGCGTAAAGGACTTAAAATGGGGTCAATAGCCCAAAATGTGCGCATAGTTTGGGCCTTTTGTTACCTTTGCTTTGGGTTGAAGAAGGCATGTGTCGTGCTTTGCATTCACAACTATTCCCATCACCCTCAGCCCCTCTTCCTCCCCCCCTCTCTCTCTCTCTCTCTCCTCTGTGGTTCTCTCTCTCTACCCCTATAAATATGCCTACCCACTTTTCTCTCCCTCACTACTTTCAAAGTCTAACCTGCTTATATATAGATATCTACACTTTTGGTCCTCCTCATTGCTGCCCTTTCTTCTATAAACATTTATAGTAGACATTTCCAACCACCCAACCATGGCGGCTGTTGCCCCACTTTTTGTCATGATCTTAGCCATAGTCTCCGGCAGAGCTATTGCAGATCCCGACTTGCTTCAAGATGTCTGTGTCGCCGATCTCACCTCCGGTACTCTCTCTCTCTCTCTCTTCCCCCTTCTTAATTAATTCCCCTTTTCTTTTAACTTCAATTGATTCAAGTAACCAACAGTGAACTTCCATTTTTCTAGAAACCTTGCACAAATAGCTCAAAATGGAGAACTCCTTTCGAATTTTTCTTTTTCGTTTTTTCTTATTTAAATTATGATTAATTTCTATTAAAATTGCTTCTTGTTTCTTTCTGTCTTGACTACTGTACCAGCTCTTTTTATTTTCTTAATCCTAATGATGATGACCTTTTGTTCAGCTAGAAAGTTAGATTTCAATGATCAAACCCAAGAATCAATGATTTCTATATAGAAAAATATTGAAGAGGGTTCTTTCTTTCTCTTATTTTCTTTTCTTTTTTTCTCTCACTAGAGATATTCTAAGCTTATTCCCGCCGATTCATCGTTGCCGTGATTCAGGTCCAGACTAATCCCTTACTATGCATAATTCAACCGCAAGCTCATTGCATTTCATAGCTGATATTAATAGTAAATTCAAATCCGAGATCTTCGATTCTTGAGCCGTGATCCTTTTCAAAAAGTTATTTTCTATCATTTTTCATGAAAGCTGAAAATGATTACTGTGCATTCTTCACCTGCAAATCCATACATTTTCTGAGTTATTATTGAGCTATTGAAAATTCGAACCGAGAACTTCAATTCTTGAGCCGTGATCGTTTCCCATATGCTGAAAATAATTACATTTTTGTGATATTTTGTGCAAAAAACAGGAGTGAAGGTAAATGGGTTCACCTGTAAAGACACAGCAAACATAACAGCAACAGATTTCTTCTTCGACGGACTATCGAAACCTGGACTCACCAACAACTCCATGGGCTCACTAGTCACAGCCGCCAACGTTCAAAAAATCCCAGGACTCAACACATTAGGCGTTTCCCTCTCTCGCATCGACTACGCGCCAGGTGGGCTCAACCCACCACACACGCACCCACGCGCCACCGAAATGGTGTTCGTTCTAGAAGGCCAATTGGATGTGGGCTTCATCACCACCGCCAATGTCCTCATTTCCAAAACCATTAAAAAGGGTGAAATCTATGTTTTCCCAAAGGGATTGGTTCACTTTCAGAAGAACAATGGCGACGTGCCGGCGGCTGTTATTGCGGCGTTTAATAGCCAGTTGCCGGGAACCCAATCGATTGCTGCCACGTTGTTTGCGGCGACACCGCCTGTGCCGGATAATGTGTTGACGAAGGCTTTTCAGGTGGGTACTAAGGAGGTAGAGAAAATTAAGTCCAGGCTTGCTCCTAAGAAGAAGTGAAGGAAGTTTGAAAAGTCTGTGATTGTGGCCGGAAATTGTGTAATCGCCGGCCGGCACTGCTTGTGACGATGGGGGGCTTTTGCTTGTTCAATGTTCATTGTTGTATTAATTTGTGATTTCATAAATGGTAATTGGGTGGAAATTTGAATTGCTTTTTCTTTGAGAATCCTGACTTTAATTGGATGTGTTTTGATCTTGTTAAATCTTTTCTTTTCTCTCGTAATTAATAATTCTCCCATGATTTGATTAATATCAGGGCGGGCAGTCGTATATTAATCATTATTCTTTTGGAAAAGGAGAATTCAAAAGTAATTGTCTTTAGTTCTTCTACCAGTCATAAAAGAAGAAGAAGAAAAAAAAGAAATCTAAGCATCTAATGTGTTTGGAGCTGAAATGAGAAACAGAAAAGGCATAAGTTTCTTTATAGCAGCATGTATCTGTAGAGGCATCATGCAAGTATAAGTCTTTACTCTTGTACACATGTAAGAAAATTTGGTTATGTAAGTAGAAATTCATATGGGTAGGCTAAGAAAGTAAAATTGGTGGGTGCCCCACCCAATACCCATGGCATTGATTTGCCCTTCCTTTTTGGGTTGTCTGTTTAACTCTTGATTTGGGCCAATCATTAGAATTATGGCTCACTTTTAGGCTCAATCAACTCCCTTTTTTTTTTAGCAAGGGCTCAATTACTTTATTCATGGATGATGGATCCCACTACTAAGCAGTATTCACCCAGAAGTAGCTCCTATCAGTACACTTGTCCCATTTGATCAATCCATTCAGTTCAAATGTCCTACGCTTACCAACATCTTTTGTGTATTAAATACCATAAAAAAAAAAAAAAAAAAACCATTTTTTGGGTACTTGGATAAGATAAATTAAGAGTATCTTACCAAAGTATGATTTATAAATACAATAAAATATCATCCCAAACATATTAATTTTTAGGATAATGATAAGGTGGTCCTAATAAGGCTGCCTACTAAAGTTAATGTTTAAGATAATTAATTGGAAGAATAATCATAAAATATCATTACATGCCACCTAATGGACTACTCTTCTGTCTGTCTTTCCTTCCCAATGCTTTACCTTTTTTTTGTTTTTTTCCCATTTAAAAATAATAAAAAATAAATAAATAAGCAAGCATGGGCCTAGCCATTTTTTTATTATTATTTAAAGTTTAAATAACAATAATATATACAATATTTATCTTTTGTTATGTGATTGCCAATTCAAACCAAAATCTCAAAACCAAGGTTAAGGATCCAATTAATTAAACTATGCATTTTAAGCTGAAAATGACACATGACCAGCATTCATGAAACCAAAGTGGATGGGTTTAGAAAATAAGAATTCGACCATGATGGTTTTGACAATATTTTAATCATACTTAATGGTATCAGTAAATCATTTTCTATTTTTTTATGTTGACTGCTGCACCCAACTGTAAAAATAAAAACAAATATTTAAAAAAATCAAGAAAAACCATCCCAATTTATTTATAAATAGTGGAATTAAAATTCCTAAACCTCTCCTTTTTAAGATGGGAAGATATCAGAAATACTAATATAAGGTACACCTTACATAAAGTTATATCAGGTGATCTTCGTAGGTCAGTTCCGTTGGATTAGATACTCTTCTTATGTACGTCAGGCCCGCCAAAAATCACAGTGATCTAACTTCGAGTTTTTTAAAAAATTGAGTGTGAATTAATGGTAATTTTAAAGAACAAAAAATTAACAATTTTTCATATTGACATTTTTCAGAAACTAACCGTTGGCTCACTATGATTTTTGGCACACCTTACATGGCCAATTTTTCAAAATATGATATGCAACTGGCCCTATGGACTATGGAGGTCACCTGACACAACTCTGTGTTAGGTGCACCTTATATTAGCATATTTCTGGAAGATATATTACCAAAATTACAAGGTCGAGTGGATCAAAAAGAATATTAAAAATTAAAGAAACTGAGCAGTGATTGTCTGCCAGTAGACATGACCAAAGGCACCTCAAGAAGAACAAAAGGCACCTCAGTTTCTTCTTGGCAGAGTAGAATATTGTATGAGGAGCTTGAGTTCTTGATTTCTCTGTTTTGAGTTAATATCTACAAATCATGTTTCTGGGGCAGGAAATAGAGCATTTGGCTTCATACTTAAAGCTAATTTTGATCATGATCTTAAGAGAGTGATTTCTTATGGTCATTAGTAGGTTTATAATGAAGGAATGAAAGAGAGGGATTCAGTTCAAAATAAAAGAAAACGTGAATCACTCTACTCGGGCCTCTTCAAAGTTCAAATGCACCCCTGCTTTAATCACAGCAGGTGCACCAAAAGATTGGGATGTAACAAGATGCAGGGCCCCTCATCACCTCAGATATTTGGACTATATGAGAATGCATCTGATCCTTAACTTTTACAACACAAAAGAAGAATTTGGACTAGATGACTAATCATTCAGAGATAACCAAAGTGGCCACAAACTTTTGATTTACCAAGAATCTTAGCATGCAATGAAAACTGCAAGAGAGTTTAATAAAAACCCAAAAACACATTACAAGGCAATTCTTAGTGATCTGAATACCGGCCTACTTCAATGTAAAGGTTTTACTTCAATACAGTTCCCTGCCTGCCATCTGGGATTGCAAATAGAACAATAGGCTTTGAAGGTCTCACAAAGGGAACATCACATCTAAAATAGCCCTTACTCTCCAGCTGCAGTGTCTCCCCACGCTTCAAATTTCGCATATTGGAATCACCAAGTGCTGAAGTCTCCCTTTTCGTACATGGGTTAAGCGAATCACAAAAATCCTCCCCTTCTTTCAGCTGCAATCACAACAATAACATTCACCAACCATGAATCTGACTCTTCAACATCCCCAAACCCAAACAAACCACAACAAACCAAACCCCCCGCGGCGCCCCACACACCCAAAAAAGACAAGGAAAACAACCCACAAATCTAACTTTATAATCCAATATTTCAATATATTCAGCACACCGTGTGTAAGCAACAATGCTGTGACAAATGGATGTTGGGTGAGTCAAAATACCTATTGACAAGGCAATGATGCCCATGACTACAATACTAGTTTGGATACTCACAAACAAGACAGCCTCCATTTCCTAGAACATGTGAAGAATAATGTATGTATTTTTTTTTTCTGATAATCGCCTATTAGTTTCTAATACTTGAACTATTATAAAGCCGTTACTTTCATAATCACCATGACTTGTGATGCGTTGCTGCTGAAGTACATATCTTATTTATACTATGATATAAATAGTCACTACATATGTTCTATATATATTACATTCACAAAATTGTCACTGGATTTTGGGGATTTGCAATACCCAACATATTCATGTCAGAGCCTGACACCAGTGTTCATGTCAACAGATCATATTCAATAAGTTTCTTGGCGGATACTCTTGTCAGAATGAAAAATCAGAAACAGAAGAGTAAACCTGCTTTAGCAGGTTAGATCGCCATAAATCTACATCAATCCAGAAACTTGCCAATTTCAGAATTCTACGGTTATTTAACAATGAATAGAACACATGGATGCAAAAAGGTCATCAAATAAGTTAACTAGCACATACCTTCTTCTTTGTGATTAAATAGTCAAACTCCATCAACGAGAGGTTAACCAATTCATTTGTTTCAGGTAGCCAGGTAAGCTTCAACTTTGTGGTCTTGATAGATCCTTCAAGATGCAAAACCCCAGTTTAACTTTGTGACATTTCCATCCTGGTCTTTTACAACTTCTTTTACTATAACATTCCCCCAATCCATTAAAGTAATTTCCTCATCTACTGAAATGGACTCTGCATCAGCATGGTCAATCCATATCCTCTTTGTGTAGGTTGTACACTTGTCTCCAGCGCCTTCATATCTCTTATGCCTTGGTATAATGTGGGCAAACAGTTTCTCAGGACCATCAGTCAGGGTTAACAACACACGACGTTCTTTAATGACAGCAGTATGTCTGGGACACATGGGATCAATAATCTTCTTATTAATTCTCCAGAGTTTGTCCCACTCCATTAGATTGAGATTTTTCGATGCTCCCTAAAACAGAATGAAACAAAAATAAATATACTTCAGGGGCATGGCTAGATCAAAAGGCCTGTCTTGTAAAATAAACTGGTGTAGAAACAGATGTACAGCTAAATGAATTTAAATTTGCCATTTAATGTTTCTGACCCCAGCCTATCTACCCAAAGGAATTCATTACTAGACAAATTTTACTGCAAAACTATTACATTGTTTTGGGTAGTGAAGAAAAAAATAAATTACATTGTTTTGGGTAGTGAAGAAAAAAATAAATAAAGCAAGGTGTTATTGGGATGGTTAGGATCTTGCAAATCAAGTTTTGGCTGTAAGATTTTCCCTGCAGGACCTCTCAGAAGACAAGTTTCTGGCCACTTGTTTGAACTGCAGCTGTGACTGACTTCTGCAAAATATCATTAAGAGACTACAAAATCTAAACATTACCTAAAGTCTAGATCATAGCAATGCATTGTCTTACCTGTTCAAGAATGAACTGCATCAATGCCTCAATTTTCAGAGCTTTATGCGCAATTCCTTGGACAGTCGGTAAACGAGGATCATGCCATCCATCAACTTTTACATTTTCCTTTTCTTTTTGGTTAACGAACCATGAAAGCTTCCGCTTGCTAAGAAGCGTATACACCATATTCAACTGGCTAAATTCATAAATGTGAACCTTTGTTACTTCCATATCCTCTGGAATCCTGTGGTACTGAGCATTGTGATCATGGTATTCACTAGATCAAAGTGCATGCGTGATACCTTCTTCAGCATCAACAAATGGACAAGCAAAATCATAGGTTGGGTAACACTTATACTTGGACCCAATCCGATGGTGGGGCTCTGACTTGCAGCAGTAATAAACCGGATCTCACAATGACTTGTTTGGGTCCTGCATATCCAACTTCCCACGCAGACAGCACCGCTTACCCCTTTCAGATCCTGCAATCATTTCCTTCCATAATTCCATATTCTTCAATACGCTGTTATTCCTACATTTTGATTCAATGCCATCCATCCTTTCTTCTTTCATTTGATCCTGTGGTGTTTCATCAGCATATGCTTTACCTTTGCAAATCAAATTTTCATCCATTTCAATTAAGCGAGGGAAATAAAGTTTATGTTACCTTGCTGTACTTAATACTCAAAGTTTCAATATATTTGAGAATATTTTCTACAAACACATTGCGTTCTTTGGTAGGATTTGTATCATCAAAGCGCACGATCAGTTCACCTTCATACCTTTGAGCAAAATACTGGTTCAGTAGAACCGCTTATGAGTGTCCAATATGAAGATAACCACTAGACTCTGGTGCAAAACTCAAAAGCACACTTCCAATCTGGCAATCTTAGCATCTGGAAGATCTACTTCAAATTGGGACCGGCTGATAACTTTTCCCCTTTCATTGATATCACCATTAACACTCCGTTGCTCCATTTCTTTTGATTTGGCTGCTGTAGGCTTTCCTAAATCTCTTTTGCGAACAGACTCTGCAGATATTGAATTAAACCACCGTACTAGATTTTGCTATTTCTTAGACTTCCACAAACTTTCCTATCTCTGCCCAGTTCCTGCAGAATGCAAAATACTAAGCACGCATAGAAGCACTTACAAATAACTAAAGGGGCATTTCAAGTGCACAAAATAATGGCATAAGAACAACAGAGAAGAAAGAAAGTGAAGGCATGATCATTTATATATGAATTGAAGGGCTACTGCATCATGCAAGTGCTCAAGTACTGCCAAGGGTTTTTGATTGTGGAGCATGCTTAGTTTAAAGATTGAAGCCCACCATCTCAATCAGAAGTGTTACTTGAAAAAATTATTGTTCCAAAGATCAATGAGGTTTTTAATCCATTCTACGAAAATATTTGCAATTGGAACAGCTTTCTCATAAAAATTCTAGAGAAAAATCATGAATATAGCTTAGATGGTTGATTTTTATTCCATCAAATTGATTTCTTTTCATAATGACTTTTTTCAATTAAGATCATTAAATGGTGGCTTTTAATTTTCAAATCAATCATGCCCATGATTAATAATAATAATAAGAAAAAAATGTTGATGAATCATATGATACCAGAAAATTGAAGGTGGCAACAAACACAAGCATAATACAAGAAAATTAAACTCAAGAACAGACCAGAGAGGCTTTGCTCACTAGGAGGCAGCAGGATAAATCTTTTGAGATACAAGCTCCGAAACAAAACTCGAAACTCTTTAGATTTTCATGAATCGTTCGTTCGCAGCGGAAAACGGTTATCAATACCCGGATATATTCCTAGAATATGAATGAGAACACACTTAGAGAAAAAACTCTCTAGAAAATATTATTAATCAAAACCATCATGGCAATGCATGCATATAAGTAGAGAAACTGGTAAAATTCTAATACCATTATATTAGGAAACATAAAATTGTCTTCTAAAGTAATTTTTTTACTAAGAAGGATTTGGCTTTTTAGTCAATGTAAGATAGAATTTTTGGAAAATCGATCGACCTAATGTAAGTTGCATTATGTTATCTCAATTACAACTATTTGCACAGTATATTTTAAAAAATCAACAATTAGATTTGATAACTCTCTTATGTATGTCATGACTGCCAAAAATCACAGTAATCCAACAGTCAGTTTTTAAAAAATTTTTAAAAATGTCAGTGTGAAAAAAAAAAAAAAAAAAAGGAGAGAGAGAGAGAGAGAACCTAGTGGAATTCAAGCTCTTTAGTGAGAGGAACACCAAGCTCAGCCATACAAGCTTGAATCCCTATTTGCAGTGTTGTAAAACCCACTTGAATCGGGAACCGGGTGTCTCACTGGGTGGTTCAACCCTTAAAACCCAATCATAATGAAAACCTGCCTATTTAGTATAAGCCGGTCAACTGGCGGTTAAACCAGCAGATTTACAAGTTTATTGGCGGGTTAAAAGAACCGGATTTTGGTCAAAAATTAAAAAAGTGCTAAAATGACTAAAATAGTCCCAATCTTTTCAAAGCCTCTTATAGCCAAGAATGCTATAAAGGTAAATTAGTCTAAAAAAACCTCAAATAGCAAAAAAAAAAAACAAGGCACCTAATTTCATAATACAATATTCTTATTTTGCATTTTTTTTTTTTAAATTATAACAAAGATTAATCAAGAGTAATTTTCAATTTTCAATTTTGATGAGTGCACATACATTCAAATATATGAATGATTGCACAAACATTTTTAAAATATATATATTTTGAATCTATTTAGCATCTTTTACAGCTTTTGTTCTAATAAATAATATGTGAGACCCCGAAATTTTCAATAGTAAATTTTCTTAATTATTATTATTGCACACATGGAATTTTGTTATTGGCCATAGTGTGCCATGTGTACACTTTTTGAGAAGGGTGCATGAGAATATTATGAATGCATTATAATTGAAATGCATTATTGTGTCAACAAGTGGTGGAGTAATGCATTATAATTGAAATGCATTATTGTGCATGAGAATTTTCTTAATTATTATTATTTTATTTTATTTATTGCACACTTGGCATTTTGCCATTGGGCAAT
>JAESVK010068918.1:0-25426 GCA_017140935.1 Hamamelis virginiana
ATATATGTGAGAACATATTAGATAAGTTATACCTTCCATATTTAGATAATATGAAACTCAATATACCCTTTAGGATTGGTTTTAGGACATACTTCTAACAGTTCTTACTTTCTAAATTGAGATTGAGCTTGAATATTCATTATTTGATCATGGACTTTTCTTAGAATGGATTAGAAACCTTGGAAACCAAATTTACATACATATTGTGAGAATCATCTGTGGAGATAGGATCATTCTCATGGCTCTTGGATGAAGACATCAAGAGTGAGACTACTTGAGTAGTTGGTGAGCAAGCTTTGAAGAAGGAGGACTCGATGGACTGAGTTGATGAGATATCAGTACACTAGGCCATGGGTTGGTGAGATAGAGTGTATGGTATAATCTCTGTAACTCTTCTTTCATAGTGGATTGCTTTTGTTCTCCCGTGGTTTTCTCCCGAAAGGGTTTCCACATATATCGTGTGTTCGTTTAATATTTGTTGATGTGATTACTAGCTATCAAGAAGGATGAAATGATTCTTGTGTTCATGGATCCCTCTTGATAGTTGATTCATCTTGTGTTTTTCGATCTACATGTTATTTGATATTCACATTCAACTCAAAACATGTTTCTTGAGTGTGGCTGATTTATCTAATACTTGTTGCTTGAATTTAAAAGTGGTGAAATTCGTGTGATCTAGTAGGGATTAGGTTTTTCAATTGGTATCAGAGCCTAATTCACTGTGATAGGCTTACACCTAGGTGATAGGGTCTCTAGATCATAATTTCACTCCTCCATGGAAGAAGGAAATTCGGTCACACGTCCACCAAAGTTTGATGGATCAAATTATGCCTATTGGAAGGCTAGGATGAGAATATTCTTGAAATCTCTAGATGAAAGGGTTTGGGTTTCTGTTGAGAGAGGTTGGACTCCTCCCACTATGAAAGTTGGTGAGGATACCATACCTAAACCCGCTGATTTATGGGAAAATGAAGAATTAGAAAAAGCTAGTTGGAACAGTAGAGGTCTGAATGCTATTTGCAATGCCTTAACTGCTAGCGAATATCGTAGAATCATGATGTGTGAAACATCCAAGGAAGCATGGGATATTTGGAAAATAACTCATGAAGGTACCACCCTAGTCAAGAACTCAAAACTTCAAATGCTCACTTCTCAGTTTGAAAGAATTTGCATGGAAGAAAATGAGACATTTTCAGAGTTTTATGCTAAATTGAGTGATATTGTTAACTCCTCTTTTAATCTTGGTGAAAGAATTCCTGATTTTCAAGTTGTCAAAAAGATTTTAAGATCTCTCCCTGATCAGTTTTAACCCAAAATCACTGCTATTGAAGAGAGCAAAGACATAGGTTCAATTCGAGTGGATGAATTGGTTGGATCCATTCTTACATTTGAAATGAATCTAAAAGATTCAAAAACTAAAAACAAAGGTATTGCTCTATCTTCAATGAAGGAAGATCTTAAATCACATGAAAATGTTCTTGATGTGAATGATGATGAACTTGCACTGTTTGTTAAACAATACAAAAAATATCTCAAAGCTAAATAAGGTTTTTCAAATCAAAATAAAAAGTTTGACAGAGGTCAAGGGACATCATCATCAAAAGTTGACAATAGGAATTCAAAAACTGGAAAAGAATGTTTCAATTGTCACAAACCTGGTCATAGGGCTGCAGAATGTCCTGAAAAGAGAAGAAATCAAAATAAAGCTCATAATGCAACTTTGAGTGATAGTGATGAGGAGAATAATACCTCTCACGAGAATGAGTCTGAAAATGAGGTGGGTAATTTCACTGCTTTTGTTGTGACTACAAATTCTTTGTGTGAATCCACTTGTGTTCAAAAACCCCCAAGGTTGGAGAACATTAAGTTCATGTATTGGAAAATCAAGATGAAATTCTTTTTGGAATCCATTGATGTTAATGTGTGGAGAAGTGTGGAAATGGGTTGGTCACATCCCATGTTGAACAAGGATGGTGAACTCATCTTGAAACCTCTTGAAAATTGGAATAAAATTGGTTTCAAACTTATATGTGAGGCTCTAAATAATCATGATCTAAAGCTAATTGAAAATTTTGAAACATCAAAACAAGCTTGGGATCATCTTGTGATTGTTTATGAGGGAAGCATATTTGAGAAAAATCATAGACTAAATAGTCTAATGAATCAATTTGATGTTATCAAGATGAGTGACCATGAAAGTTTTTGTGAATTCTACACAAAACTCTGTGACATTGTAAATTCCTTGAATGACTTAGGAGAAAAGGTGGATGATTCAAAAATTGTTAACAAAATTTTGAAATCCTTGTCTTCTGGATTCTCTGTGAAAGTTGTTGAGTTTGCTAATTGTCAAGATATAAGTTTCATTGTACTTGATGAACTTGTTGGTGCTCTTATGTGTTTGGATAATCAATTGTCTGATGTTGCTTTGGAAAATGAGTTGAAAGCTTTTGTTGTGTCTTTGGAAACTCATGAAGTGTCTTCCAACAAAAAGAACATAGATGACTTAGAGTTATTGCTAGGAGTGTCTAGTGATGAGTCTGAAAGTCTTGAGGATGATAATACCGATCTTCAAAAGGCCTATGATAACCTCTATGAAGAGGCATATCAACTTAAAAAGAAAAATGTGTCTTTGGCCTTGAAAGCCAAGTCTGATGAGAGAGAAATTGAGATGCTCAAAGAAGAGCTGAAAAATCATGTGTTACACATACAAGATGTGAAAACTGAAAAATTTGGTTTGAATGATAAACTTATTTTTTTGAAACAGGATAATGAATTTTGTGTGTCAAAAATGAGTGAGTATCAAAAAAAAGTAAAGAGTCTTGAATCAAGACTCAAGACCAAGGTTGAAAGTAATAGTTGTTTGTGTTTGAAGGTTAGAAATCTTGAAAAGGAATTGGAATTAGCTAATGAAACATTGTTGAAATTGTCCAATAGGAGTAAAAAATTGGATCACATTCTTAGTATTGGGAAGTCCTTTAGTGATAAATCTGGACTAGGCTATGTTGGATCATCTAGTGTCCCATCAACCTCGAGAACCAAGTTTGTTCCTTCATCCAAGTCATCTCTTGAAAATGAGACTTTGTCCAAACCTAGTCATAAGAGGACTCACTTCAATCCAAATTCCTTCAAGAAGATTCCCACATGTCACTCTTGTGGTGTTGTAGGACACATAAGACCTAATTGTCCTAGAAAAGGAAAAATTCAAGTGAAGAGTTTCTCACAAAAAAAAGTGATTTGTCATCACTGTGGTGTCATTGGTCATTCAAGACCAAATTGTTTCAAGTTGGTGAATAGAGGTCAAGTTAAGCAATTCTCACCTACTTGTCATCATTGTGGAATGGTTGGTCACATTAGACCAAATTGTTTTCTCCTTCACAAAAATCATGAGGTGTCTAGACCAAGAAATGCACCTAGGGTAAAAGTTGATTTGGGATCAAATAGAAAGCTCCCTAAGTTGCATGAGGTTAAGATAGGGAATAAAGTTTGGGTAAGAAATGAGAGTCTTAGATGTATAGTAGTTCACACTGCCTTGAGGGCAAAGGAGAGTAAACAGTGGTATTTTGATAGTGGATGCTCTTGTCATATGACAGGTGACAAGTCCTTGTTTGTTCATCTTGAAGAGTGTAATGGATGGACTGTCACTTTTAGTGATGGTAATAGATTAAACATTCAAGGTAAGGGGATTGTTGAATCTCATGGCTTTCCTAAGCTAGAAGATGTTCTTTTTGTTTATGGTCTTAAAGCTAATCTTATTAGCATTAGTCATCTCTTTGATAGTAATTTTTCAGTGAACTTCACCAAGGCTACATGTCGTGTCTTTGGTAAAGATGGAAAGCGTGTTCTTGAAGGAAAAAAAACAAGTGACAATTGTTATGGAATAGTTCCAAATGAGTCCCTCGTATGTAATAGAGCCAAAGTTGATGATGTTGAGCTTTGGCATCAACGTCTTGGTCACATAAATTTCAAAGATCTCTCAAAATTGTCAAAAAATGAAATTGTTAGAGGAGTTCCTAAGTTTGACAAAATTGAGGAAAGTGTTTGTGGACCATGTCAAAAGGGCAAACAAATTAGAGTGTCTCATAAGAAAACAAGTGGTATTAATACATCTAGACCTCTAGAACTTGTTCATGTTGATCTCATGGGTCCAATGAGAACTGAAAGTTTAGGAGGAAAGAGATATATTTTTGTAATGGTTGATGATTACTCTAGATTCTCTTGGGTAAAATTTTTGAGAGAAAAGTCTGATTGTTTTGAAAGCTTCAAAGCCTTGTGTAAGCAGCTTCAAATTGAGAAAGGATGTACTATCAATCAAATAATTAGGTTAAGAAGTGATCATGGAAGGGAGTTTGAAAATTTCGAGTTCAGTGAATTTTGTGACAATGAGGGCATTAATCATGAATTTTCTGCCCCTAAAACACCTCAACAAAATGGTGTTGTTGAAAGAAAGAACAGAGTCATTCAAGACATGGCTCGTGTCATGCTTTTGAGCAAATCTTTAGCTAAACACTTTTGGGCTGAGGCAGTCAATACTGCATGTCATATCATTAATCGAGTTTTTGTGAGGCCCCACACACAATGCTCTCCATATGAATTATGGAAATGAAAGAAACCCAATTTGAAATACTTTAGAGTCTTTGGAAGCAAATGTTATATTCTTAGGGATAGAGAATCCTTAGGAAAATTTGACTCTAGGAGTGATGATGGTTTCTTATTAGGGTACTCCACAAATAGTCGTGCCTATAGAGTGTTCAATCTTAGGACTTCTACTGTGATGGAGTCGATAAATGTGGTTATTGATGATATGGTGAGTAAAGAAATTGACAAATCTTTTGAAGTTGAAGATGAAGCATTTAATGCTCCTTGTTCACCATCTCAAGATATGGATGTTGTTAATGTTCAAGTTGAAAAAGGTAGTGATGATCAAGGGATGGACCCTACACCTGTTGATGATTCAATTTCTTCAATTTCTTGGTCCAAAAGATATCATCCTAGTGAGAATATAGTGGGAAAACCTGAAGTTGGAGTTAGGACTAGGAGACAAATTGAGAATGAGATGACATTTCTGAGTTACACTTCTAAGATTGAACCCAAAAATGTCAAAGAAGCCGTACTTGATGAGGAATGGGTTATTGCCATGCAAGAAGAGCTTCATCAGTTTGTCAAGAATGATGTTTGGGATTTAGTTCCTAGACCATCAAATAAGAATGTCATTGGAACTAAATGGATCTTTAAAAATAAGACTGATGAATCTGGTGTCATTGTTAGGAACAAGGCTAAACTTGTTGCACAGGGATATACTCAGGAAGAGGGTATAGATTTTGATGAAACTTTTGCTCCTGTTGCTAGGCTCGAGTATGTTCGCTTGTTGTTATCTGTTGCATGCCATCTCAATTTTACTCTTTTCCAAATGGATGTAAAAAGTGCCTTTTTGAATGGATTTCTTCAAGAAGATGTGTTTGTGGAACAACCTAAAGGGTTTGAAGATCCACATCATCCCACTCATGTCTACAAGCTGAAGAAAGCCTTGTATGGTCTCAAACAAGCTCCAAAAGCTTGGTATGAGAGATTGACATCCTATCTTCTAGAGAGGGGTTTCATTAGAGGAAGTGTTGATAAAACTCTGTTTATCAAATCTGTGCAAGGGTCAATTGTTGTTGCTCAAGTGTATGTTGATGATATTGTTTTTGGATCAACTTTGAATGCACTTGCTCATAGTTTTTCTGAAGAAATGAAAAGAAAGTTTGAAATGAGTATGGTTGGTGAACTAACTTACTTCCTAGGGCTGCAAGTTAGACAAACGGATGATGGGATATTTGTTTCCCAATCCAAATATGCAAAGGAACTTGTCAAAAAGTTTGGGCTTGAAAATGCTAAACATGCTAGGTCACCAATGAGCACTAGCACAAAACTTTCCAAGGATGAAAGTGGAAAGGATGTCGGTCAAACCTTATTTCGTAGCATGATAGGCAGCTTGCTATACCTTACAGCAAGTAGACCTGACATTTTTTTGTTTTAAAACCCCCCTATTCTCATTCATCTCCTTTTGTGCTCATTCTAAGCCACCTTCTAACTTGGTTTTGCTCCAAAACCTTAACTTTTGACCCTCAATCCATACATACTCAACCAAATCTTTGGTTTGCACTCTTGCCAACACAAAATCATCTTTATCTTCTCAAGTTCTTCAACTTGTTCTCTTTTGGTGTGAACCTCTCCATTTCCCACATACTCCATTCTCTTCAAAAATGGATAGAAATCAATCTCCTCCACCTCATTCAAAATACCCATTCTTAGAAGTCAAGGCTAGATACAAAGCACCAACATATGGGGATTCTCATCCACCATCTCTACTCTTGGAATCTAAAACACATCTTTCATACATCCACTCCAAAGGCAATGTAAGTTAGATCTCATCAATAACTTTTGATTCATATGTGTTTGATTAAGTTGAAAGGCTTGCTTGCATGTTGTGATTGTTGATTTTCATATCATTATAACTTTTGGGAAAAGCATGGGAGCCCCATTTCATAGCCTCACAAGCTTGTCAATGGTGCACACCAAGTGTTTGATGAAATGCCTCAATGAAGTAAACTTTGATTTTTCAAATCAAACATATCCTAATCATGTTTTAATGATTTTTGTAGGATTTTAGAAAGTATTTGCCATGATCAATTACATTTGAAAATTCCATTTTGAAAATATGCACATCAGATGTTCGATAAAATGCCTAAGTGACACCATTTTTCAATTTTCTTCCTTAAAAGTCATCTCATGACATGTAAAGTATCTCAAAAACTTTCTATGATGTTTAATTTGATTAAAACACCATTAATTTTGAAATTGAAACACTTTTAATTTTGGTGTCACCACCCATGCCTTTGATAATAAATTGTGTCATGTAATATGCACACATCTTTTGCAGAAAACCGTTTAAAAAATGTATTTGATCATTTTGGCTCATTCAAAGCATAAATTTTACTTCACCTCATGATATGTAAATCAATAACCATGCTTGCATTACATTTGAATCAAAATTCATTTAGAAATAACAACATTTTCTTTGATGAGAAGATAACACAAATGTGCTTGTGCAGCCCAATTTCGAAATCTGTACATGATACTCCTTGGGTAAGCTAATCAAATGGTGGGAATTGATAGAGGCACGTCAACCTCAGCCATTGTAGAGCAAGTAGGCTTCAAATTCTTTCTAGATTCTCTCTGGCTTGATAACATGGATAGGATGGCTATGATAGCTCTTTCTGAACTCTGGTGGGACACCACCAACACATTTCACTTCGGGTTTGGGGAAATGACTATGACCCCACTCGACTTCACCGTGATTACAGGGCTTCCTATTGGAGGCAAACCACTTGTTTTTTACAGAGAAGCTCACAAAGATGAAGAATACTTGCTAAATCTCATGGGTGTTGAAAATATTCCTTTAACCAAAAAGGGAGTTAGGCGCTCTTGGCTCTACAATCATTTCAGTATCCAAATCGAATAAGAGGGAGGAGACCCCAAAGTTATCGCTCGAGCATTCATTCTGTATCTGATTTCATGCACTTTCTTCAAGGGTACACAAGACATAGCCCCTCTAAGCTTCTTAGAGAGTTTGGAGGATATGGACATTGTTCACTTATATGACTGGGGTAGAGCACTAGCAACCATGTATCACTCGATGTGTGACAAATCCCGAAATGCTGCTCAAGACTTCGGCGGCTTGGCATTCATATGACAGGTATTGATTTCATCGAATGTATCTCTATAGAATTTCTCTACACCTTCATCAATTCTCTAATCTCTCCCTCATGCAGGTATGGGCTTTTATCTACTTGGGTCTTGGTTGTCCTCTCTTACAAAAGGGGATTAACCATTGGCCATTTCTAGCACGCTTCCATCCATTAAATAGAAAAAAATACAACTTTCACAGATATGACTACGCCACTGCCAAGGCCATCCTAGCCAGTCTTACTGCAGAATAGGTAAAATCCCAACAAATCATCTCTCGCTCAAATCCTTCGAATTTGACTCTCACACTTCTTATAATCTTCAGGTGAACTAGGACCCATGGGGCACTTGGAGGACTTCTTTGGCTCCCCCTCACGCACAGAGCGTACTCCTGACTCATAGGCGAATCCTGTTTGAGGGGCCTGCTGGTAGATACTGGTACTTAGGCGAAAGAGTATGTCGCCAAGTCTACGGGAACATTAATGAAGCTAGGGTGCCTCTTCTACCTCCTGCAAACATGCGCCATACAGATAAGATGAAGGGTGAAAGCCTGCGAGAATCTATGAGAGAAGTGGATCTCTCCGCTTTCCTTTTTCCTGACAGAAATTACGAGGTTTTGTGCCAGCAATTCTTGATGCGTCCCTTAGCGATTGGAGAGCTACCTGAGAGGGTATGTAAATAGAACACTTTCCTTCATCTCTATGAAAAGCTTTTACAACACTTTCATCTTTATGTCAACAGGGTCATCGCTCCCGGGGTCAAAGCTCTAGAGTTGCTGCTAGTGATGATGATCTAGATGCAAATAGGCCTCCTACCTTGCAGCCAGCAGATTGGAACATTGAGCTAATAATTGAAGATAACTTCGTGACTTCTACTATTTCTCGCCCTGCAGTCAATGAGGGATATCACATAGATCCTTCCTACGAACAGGTAAACCTCCCACTGAATCAAATAATTGCATTTGCATGCCCACAGATACACTGACATCACTCCTTTCTGACAGGTCCCTCGGGAATACTGCCGGACTACATTGATCTCACCACCGCCATGTGGCGTGACCTTCGTAGGATGACCCTGAGGACTTCCGCTCTCACTCGTCAACAGGTAACCTCAAATCACATTCAAAAGTTCATCTTCCTTCTTTTTCACAAACTGATCTAACTGTGAACACTATTTCAGGCACCTGACCCACCACGTCATTCTTCAGCTGGCGAGGGATCTAGTAAAGAGATGAGGAGGAGCTCTCGAAGACGTTAATTAATCTTTCATGGAATATGGGGTTTTATTTAGAAAACCTTTGAAATTTGTAACCATTTGTGCTTAAAACAATTTTTCTCACTTTTATGGTGTATGTGCACTGTTAAAACTCATTCACTGCTATTAATTCTCTCACTTTTGATCATGATTGAACTAATACCAATGTTTTAAAACTTGTAAATAGCAACAAACTCAACAAAAATCAAAATCAGGGCCCCGAATGCACAAAAACTCGAAAAAAAAAGTCAAAAATAAGTAAAATTGGCAAAAATGGGCGGCCAAATCCTGGTGACCATCCAAGCCAGGACGGCTAGCCGTCCTGCCTAGGAAGGTCACCGAGTTGGCCCGCCTAATTTTGCCTATTTTTGGCAGTTTCCAACTTCTAGCCTTTTTGGTTTCTATTTTCTCTTCAAACTTGACCTAGGCCTATAAAAAGGGACCCTTAATAGCCTCTACAACTATCGTACAATAGTTTTAAGCATCATGGAGGCTATCCCCCAAATTTTGAAATGATTCATGGTGAGAATGACGGAGGAAGACAAGAAGGTGTTCGCTCGCTTCAACTTGAATGCTTGTTTTTCTCTTCAACAAATCAAAATGGAAACCACATTCCGCATTGCCGCAAGTCACTTTTGGGATCCCACAACTCATGTTTACAACTTCGGCGCTGAAGAAATATGCCCGCTATTGGAAGAATGTTGCGCAATCATGTCCGTTCCTCTCAAAGGACCTTTCATCTTCCCCCAAGTTCGGCGCAAATACACATCAACTCTCCATTCTCTTCTTGAGATCACTGAAGGAGATACTTCCACATTCATCGAAGGTACCAATCTTAACCTTTTGAAACTATCTACTTCTTTTCTTCACCCCGGCTTGAATCAGTTCACCACTTCACGGCCTGTTCAACATGTTTTAGTTTTATGCCTTCTCGGGCAATTCTTTTTCTGTATTGGCTTTTTCCTAGTTCCATTAAAACTGTGCGAACTAGTTTCACCTCTTTCTTTATCTCAAAAAATGATGCCCATGGTCCTTGCCGAAACTCTGAACGGTTTAGACAAACTGCACGCCGACCCCAAGGTTCCTTTTAAAGGTAGTCCCATTCTACTGCAAATGTGGTTAATCGAGAGGCTTAAATTCATTGCTTCATCAACTGGTACCTCTTACCATGCTTCCTATCATCGTCGTGCCATTACCCTTCCTCGAGAGCGTACCTTACTAGAATAGTTGACTTTTCTGTCTACTCTCTCTTGGGATGATATTGAGTGGTTATGTGCATGACCGGAGCTGTTTTGGTCATTATCTGCTACATTCTCCAGGTTATTCTGTGGTGATTTTGGTAAGGTTGAAGCGTACTTCTTTCTATTGGGCAACCCGACTGCTTCGCCAAATGGGGACCAAACAGATGATTCCATCTCTTCCGGAGCATACTTACACTTCCAAGGTGATCTCTCCATCGGTGGTGAAGGCTTTGATGTCAAGGTAGCCATCTGTATTACGTACAACTCATATCGATTTCTCTCATGGGCCTTTTGAATTGGATGAAGCGTATAGGCAATGGTTGTCTCAAACTGTGGGTGTTAGGGACAAGAAAGGAATGTAGGATTTCAGGATTTATTGGAAGTCTCTCATCTGATGATTAAGGGGGCACTTCGTCACTTCCACCTAAGAATTTGCAAATGGTACTTTACAAGAGGGGAAGAGATGACGACTCTGAAGGAACTTCAAGGAAGGAACAAAGGACTTGAAAGAATTTTTGAAACACATTTCCCTGCTTTTATTATTTAGAATAAATGAGACTAGGATCATATGCCATATAATAGACCTTTGAAAGGTTTCTCTTCATTTCATGAATAAAAGAATTCTATCTTTTAGTTTTGAATAAATGACTGCAAATAATTACAATTGAAAACAAACACAGGGTTGTTTTGCCTTAAAGAATTGGACCGCACCCAAAGTGACTTTTTGGGCTGCCTACATATCTCCATTTTCGAATATCTTTTTCCCATAAAACTATCAAATTTATTTTGAATACTTGGAGAATCAGGTCCTTGTAGTTCATGGAATCAATTGAGAAGCATTTTTTTTTAAATGCTCTATTTTTTGCCTAGGCAGCCTTTGTAGGTTTTCTACCTAGCGAGCTCCTTTTTTTTATTATTTATTTATACATGATACTTTTTCAATTGATCCAAATTGGTAGGTTGAGAGAACTCATTCCCATCTATATCCATGAGACGCACAGCTCTACCTGATAGTATCTCCTTGATGATGTAGGGTCCCACACAGCTTGGCTTGAACTTTCCTCTCGGATCATGAATCGCATCCTGATTTCTTTGAGTACCAAATCCCCTTTCTTTAAGCCCATTTTTTTAACTCTTTTGTTAAAGGCTCTCGCTATCCTTTTTTGATACCCTTGGACATGGTATAAGGCTCTTAGTATCTTCTCGTCAATCAACGACAGCTGTTCATATCTGCTCTTCATCCAATCGACTTCTACTAATTGGCTTTCCATAGCTACTCTTAGTGAAGGTATCTCCAACTCAATTGGTAACACTGCTTCCATACCATACACTAATGAATAAGGTGTAGCCCCAGTTGACTCCCTAATGGATATACGATAGCCCCACAATGCCAGAGGCAACTTCTCATGCCAATCATTGTATGTATCAGTGGTCTTCTTCAAAATCATCTTCAAATTCTTGTTAGCCGCTTCCACTGCCCCGTTAGTCTGCGGATGATAAGGAGAGGAATGGTGATGTACTATGCCATATTTCTTAAGAAGCTCCTCAGTCTCTTTTTTAAAATGCTGCCCATTATCTGAAATAAACTCCCGTGGCACTCCATACCGGTAGATGATGTTGCACTGTATGAACTTGGCAACCTGCTTAGCGTTGAAAGTCTTGTACGACGCTGCTTCTACCCATTTGGTAAAGTAATCTATGGCCACCAATATGTACTCGTGCTCATTCAAAGCTGCATGAGTGATCTTGCCGATGGTATCAATGCCCCATGTTGCAAATGGCCAAGTGTGGACACCCCATTTTTACCAATTATTTCTATCATATATTTATGCAAATGATCAGCTCAAGGAGTGGATTATTTAGGGAGGAATTGGCCTTGTAAAAGCCAAATTACCCAAATTGCCCCTTTTTGAGGAAAATGACAATTCATTATTTCATGTGTACATTTGGATTGGAATCAACTCATTTGTATTGCATTTGGTTTTTAAGGTTTTTTAGAACATCCCTATAAATTTTCATGGCATTCTGATGAGAGCTCGATAGGTAATTAGGGTTTTTGCGACTTGAAGGGCATTTTCGTCCTTTTTCTCGTATAATTTCTGAATGACCTCCGAATTCGAAACGGATTGTTTCATTGAGTTTATATGGATGTATGGAGTGAATTTGGAATGCCAATTGAACCTTAGAATGGTTGGGATAGATTCGCCCAAAATCGATCTCAAGGGTAAGAATGAGCTGAATTAGGGTTTTATTCAAATCAACCGTGAATTGGTCATTTTCACCAAAATTGAATATTTTCAAAATATGTTTTCAAGTACCAATTTCATATTAAAACCATGTTTTTAGAAGTTATGCAAGCCAAATTGATCAATTTTATAAAACAAGGAATGGTCATATGACCAATTTTGGCACAACCGGATCAATTGGCTAGCTTTTTGCTAAAACCCTTAACCATGGTCAGGTATTTTTGATTCAAAAACCTTCTAAAAATGTAGAGGATCAAAACACGGTCGTTTTGACACATGAATCAGCTAATTTGGATTCAAATTGAGCAAAATATGGCAAAAATACGAAAATCCCATGAAAATGGGAGAAAATTGGAAAAGTCACTATGGTGACCGTCCTAGCTAGGACGGAAAACCGTCCAGCCCAGGACGGCTAGCCGTCCAAGCTAGGATGGTCATCAGGATGCCCGCTCCTATTTTTCAATTTTGGCAATTTTGGACTTTCCCACCCATTTTACCCGACCTTATTCGATTTTTTTAGATAGAATTCGAGGGTTTTCAGCTGGCAAACCCTAGGATGAGTGATTCTAAGCCTTAGGATCATTTTTAGATGGATTAATCCCAACCATCCATGGTTATTTACCCTAACTCTATAAGTATGCTTTGATAGAGTTAGGTTAGGGAGGTTCACAAGAGGTTCAAAGGGCTACACTTTAGATTTTCGTTTTTGGTTCATCAATTGAGGAGAGAACCAGAGTGGAGAAGAGGGAGAGAAGAAATGATTCAAAGCTTTGAAGCTTGAAGAAAGGTAGCCAACAGGAGAGAAGAAGGGTAAGTGTTCTATCCTTGTTTTCATATATTTCATTCTCATGTAAATCTTTTTCTATGCTATGGTGGAAGTTCTTCTCATTTTCATATGAGATGAATCATCTCCTATTTTATGTGTTTGTTTTATATGATAGGATAGTCTCTTGCTTGTTCATGCATGATAATATCATATTAGCTTGAGTTTGATTATCCATGGTATTTATTTAATATGTTTGCATGTTAGAATAGGATGTAGTTCATTTTTCTTATATAGGACAGTAGTATATTTGTGTGTTTAGGAATATGTTGGTTTGATTAAGATGTCTTTTATTATGATTTTATGTTAGTAAGCATGTTTAGAATGTCTTTTTTATGATTTTATGTTAGTAAGCATGTTTAGGGTGTCTTTCATTATGATTTTATGTTAGTAAGCATGCTTAGGATAATGTTTCAATGTGTTTGCATGATTTTTGAAATCTTGTGATGATTATATGATATCCATGATTGTGTAAGTATGTTGAGGCATTTTTGTAGTGAGTCTTGAGTCTTTCTTTCGTGTTTTTTATGATTATTTAAACACTCGATGTATGGTTTGAATGTATAAATTGTGTACGAGGGAGCGTGCAAAGGTAAGATCCTCCCCTTGTGTTTAAATTAATTGTTTAAGCATACTTTTGTTAGTTTTGATGTTATTTTGTGTAATAATCTAGTCAAGCATGTTAGTTAGGATTTTTGTTCATTATTTTTAATGGATTAATTATGCTAATTAAGTCCCATAGAGTCAAGGTTCAAATCTATCCAGATTTAAATATGGGCTTAGATGAGGCTTAAATAGCATTTTTAAGCCATGATTTCATGTATATTTTGTAGGTTAAATTTGTATATTATGCTAGTATGCATATTAGGGTGTTTGTTCATTATTTTCCATGGATTAAAAATGATTTTTAGGCTATTTAAAGTATGTATTCAAATCTTGTGATAACCCAAAAATTTTTTAAATGCATAATTTTGGGATTTTAATTACAGTTGGGGTACTTATGATAACCCAAGCTGGCCTCCCTTTTTATTCATTTCAATTTGACAAACCTGATTGAGAGAGAGAGGGAGAGAACATTAAAGGGTCGAGAGGGGGAGTGTAGTGAGAGAGAAGGGTTGAGAGTTTGGGTGGGTGAGCTGTCGGATTGGTGGCTGGAACCTCACCGGAGTAAGCTATCAGAGTTTGCTGATTTTCGCCGAATTTCCCCATTCTTGCTGATCAAGAGGTAAGCTTGTGTAACGTGTATTTTGATTTCCTTAATTCTTTCTCCTAATAGTTCTCGGATTTGAAGAGGTGTGGGCTTATAGCTGTATGCATATCTATTTCTTCCCCTTTTCTCTTTACATTGTGATTTTGTAGAGTCTAGGGCATGAATAAGAGTTTCTGACTAGTAATTTTAGTGAGATTTTGGGCCTTGGATCTTGATCCGAGACTGTGGTGTCGAGTTTGAGATGGGTCTTTGACACACATGAAAATTTTAAAAGGTTTTAAAGGTTTTTCCAAACATGCATGGGTTATTCGTGGGTTTTGAACTTGGATCATGTTAATACTTGGTGGGTTTCTCTCTAAAATGGTTTCAAACGATGGATTTTATGTTTATGAACCTGCTGTGAGTAGATTTTAACTGCAATGAGGTTTTAAATCAAACTTTTGAGTTTGAAAACTGATTTTGGGTCTCTTGAAAGCCCATGTTTTGAGAAAACATTTTGGGACTGTGCAAGTAAAAGTTTCTTGTGTTTTTATGTTCATTTTGGGTTTAGTAGCTGGATCAAGTCTACTCTGAGTTTGCATGTAATGATTCAACTGTGGAATGTTTCATTTTTGAGTTTTAAATGGACTGGGTTGAAGGCTGCCTTGAGCAGCAGCCATGGTTGCTCAATAGCAAGCTTGAGATTTGGGTTTTGTGATTTTATATTTTGGATATTTGCATTTCTCGAGCTAATTTAGAATTTTTAAATGATGGTTCAAAGTTAATCTAAAAATAATAGTGGCTAGAGTTGTGATTATGAGGGATTTTAAACTCCTAAACTCTGTTTTTGGGTTTTTAAAACTCTAATCCTTTGTCTCATAGTGGGTTTCATGCATACATGAGTTTAAATGATAGTTTCTATATATTTAAATCTTGCATGTATTGATTTTAGCATATGGGATGGTCTATTTTCAGTTTTGTGTTGGCTGAGTTGAAAGGTACAGTGAGCAGCAGCCTTGGCTGCTCTATTGTGAACCTTGAATCTTGAGTTTTAAGGGTATAGTTCAAGGTTGATCCATATGCATGTGATTATGTTCACTTTTAAAACTGATATTTTTTGCAAGCAAGTGAAGTAAAGAGGCATGTATATGGTTTTATAATAAGCTTGGATTTGTATTTTCTGCATATGATATTCAAGGATGAATCATGTCTTTCTAAAACTTATTTCCTCAATTGATTTTATGTAGCAAACGCTTACATGTAATAGAGTTAGCATAGTGAAGTCCTTCTGGGAATAAATTCATAGTTTTGGAAGGTTTAAATGTGTTTTTTTTTTTTTTTTTTTTTGGATAAGCAAGAATTTATTAATCCAAAGAGGGCAAAGCCCTAACGAACAAAGAAACCGAGGCCACAAAACCTGCGAAAAAACGGACAGAACCTCCCCTAAAAAGGGACTAAAACCAGAAAAACCTGCCTAAAAAAACAGACAGAAACCAAAAGAACTAAAGCAAAACAACACAGCACCAAACAGCCCACAGCCCGGGCACCAGCAACCAAAGAAACAAGCACAAACGCCCACAGCCCGGGCACAAGCAACCAAAAAGCAAATTACAAAGAAGAACCTATACTGAGGATATCTGTAGAAATTCCCCAGTTATCACAAAGCACACGGTTCCTATGGTTATCCTCAACATTCCTAACACTCAAAACCCTACTTTTAACATCAAATTTTATACTATGAATGATAGTAGTAGGAGGTGAGTAAGAATTTTCATGCACTCACCGGTTTCTCTCTCTCCAGATATGATAGATAGTAGCCGCCCAACTCAGCTTTTTGACCGTTGAAGGAAGCTTATTATGCTTTGAAGTTGAAATTGCCCATATAAGCTCATTTGCCCACACTCTAGGAGTCCGCTTGATGTTGCTGAGGAGAAGAATTGACTGCCAGATCTTAGCTGTGAAACTGCATTGGAAGAACAAATGATTTCTAGTTTCCATATCACTCCTACAGAAAACACAGGTTGCATCATTAACAATACCCCAATGTAACAATTTATCCACAGTAGAAAGCCTGTTTTTAATACCCAACCAAAGAATAAAACTGTGTCTTTTGATGGCTAGAGAGAACCAAATACAACTGTACCAGTCCACTTCAGGGAGACGACCTCTGATCTTGTTCCAAGCAGAAGGAATTGAGAAAAGACCATTATTAGACTCTTTCCAGATCACTTTATCCCCAACTTCCACAAAGGGAGCTGGCATCCCCATTTGAATCTGTCTGAGCTCAAGAAGAACAAGGGAATTTGTAACAGGCCAGTTCCAGTTCCCTCTGCGAATAACAGCATCAACCTTGGCTTGACAAGAGAAACCAGATTCATAAATAATACGATCACCAAAAAACTGAGAGATGGGACCACAAGGTAACCAGTTATCGTGCCAAAGAAAAGTATTCTTTCCATTGCCAATCCTGTGGAAAATAAGAGGTCTAGCAAAATCTCTCATGCTAAGGATCTTCCTCCAGCTCCAAGAACTTTCTGCAGGGGTTTTAATGCTCCAAAAGCTCCTACCCCGTAACAAGTACTTATCCACCCAAGCAACCCAAATAGAACCAGAACAGGCAAAAAGATTCCAAATATGTTTAACAATAGAGGCTTTGTTCCAGTCTTCAACACGCCTTAGCCCAAGCCCACCTTCTTTCTTAGGGTTGCACAAAGAACTCCAGCTGACTTTAGCCCCTGAAGCATTTGAAGCCTCTCCTTTCCATAAGAAGGAACTAAACAGTTGTTCAATTTTCAATATGATGCTCTTTGGAAGGATAAAAGCATTTCACCAATACACTTGGATACCATAAAGAACAGAACTAAGAAGTTGCAATCTACCAGCATAGGATAATCTCTTGTTAGTCCAGGAATTTATACGTTTAGCAATCTTCTCTAAAAGAGGTTGGCAGTCAACAGCTTTTAGTTTAGATGATATGAGAGGGACTCCAAGATATTTAACAGGAAGCTTACCTTCTTTGAACCCCAGGATATTTATGATGCTTTCTTTTGTCACAGAAGAAACACCAGCACAAAAAACCACACTTTTCTCATTGTTGCTCTTCAGACCAGAGAGGCCTTCAAAAATATCAAGGGAGTTCTTGAGAACATTGACAGAATTAGTATCTCCATGAGCAAATAAGAAGAGGTCATCTGCAAAGCATAAGTGAGAGAGCTTCACTTTACTACAACGGGAATGGAACTTGAACTGATCAGAAGATGAAGCTCGTTGGAGAATTCTGGAGAAAACTTCCATAACCAACACAAACAGGTATGGAGACATTGGATCACCCTGCCTAAGCCCTCTTTCACCAGCAACAAACCCCTCCAGGTTACCATTTAAAGCAATAGAGAATTTAGGAGTGGAGATACAAGCCTTAATCCAATTCACAACCAAACTGGGAGTGTTAAGAGAATCCAAAACAGCAATCAAGAAGTCCCAATCAACTGAGTCAAAGGCCTTCATCAAGTCAACTTTGATAGCACACCTAGGAGAGCCATTTGGGCGATGGTAATTCTTCATGAGCTCCTGGGTGAGTAAAATATTATCAACAATTCTCCTTCCTTGCACAAAAGCAGATTGGTTATCACTAATAATCTTAGGAAGACAGGCTTTTAATCGATTAGCAATAATCTTGGAAATACATTTATAAATTACATTGCAGCAAGATATAGGTCTGAAATCATTCATGGAAGAAGGATTGGAATTTTTGGGCACCAAAGCAATAATAGTAGCATTAACTTCCTTAAGCAACTTCCCGCTTTGAAAAAAGGAGAGAATAGCCTTTGTAACATCATCCTCAACTATATTCCAGCATTTCTTAAAGAAAAGGGATGAAAACCCATCAGGCCCAGGAGCTTTATCATCTTTAATGGAGAACATGGCATCTTTAACTTCAATCGAAGTAATTTGGGAGTTGAGAATGTTAAGCTGATCCTGGTCCCATTTAAAATCCTCCAACTTGTTCAACTCATCATGAATATCTAATCTGGATGCATGCTTCGTACCAAAAATGTGTTGGAAATAAGAGACAGCTTCAAATTTAATCATATCTTGATCATCAATTTTAACACCATCTTTATTCAACAGACACTTGATGGTATTAGAACCATTCCTTGCTTTAACCGATTTATGAAAGAAAGAGGTGTTCTGGTCTCCAAGCTTTAACCACTGAATTCTAGACTTTTGCTTCAAAAAGGCCTCTTCAGCACTCGATAACTTAACAAACTTCTTCAAACAATCTTTTTCAATAAAAATACTCTGGATATCTTGAGGATTATGAAAAAAACATTATTCTGAGCAATGAATAAATCCTCACGAGCAGCTTGAACTCTTTCTCTTAGCTTGCCAAAATTTTCAGTATTGAGAGTCTTCATTTTCTTTTTCACCTCTTTAAGTTTTCTGTACAATACATACATAGGATAGCCATCAAATTCCATGCTCCAAACTTCACGAACAGTAGGTAAAAACTCAGCATGGTCAGCCCAAAAATTGAAGAACTTGAAGGGAGGTTTTCTCTTGAAAGCTGGAGAATTCAAGGTAATCAACATAGCACAGTGGTCAGATAAGACAGGAGGTTTAAACTCAGCAAAGGTATTTGGATAACAGTCAAGCCATTTTTCATTAATCAGCACTCTGTCCAATTTCCTTAAAATATTGGCATTACCATCTCTGTTGTTGTTCCAGGTGAAGAGAGGGCCAATGAACTGCAAGTCAAACAACTCAGCACTTAATAAACATTCGTGAAAATCAGAGATAGCACTGGACATACAGATATTACCCCCATTCATTTCAGCAGTAAACCTCACAACATTGTAGTCTCCTAACATCACCCAAGCATCAGAAGAAGAAGTGTGCGCAATGGACTGGATGGAATGCCACAGCAGCCGCCTCTCAAGAGTACAATTTGCAGCATAGATAAAAGAAGAAAAGAAAAAATCTGGCTTTCCAATAATAGTAACCTTGCAATGAACAATTTGGTATGTGGAAACACACAAAATTACATCAAATAACTTGGGATCCCAGCACACCCAAATCCTTCCCATAACTGAAGCATGGTAGTTCTGTATAAAATGCCATCCCGGAGCAATGTAATTTATAATATTGGCTGCATTCTAACTTCTAACACGGGTTTCAACTAAACCAAGAAGCCCCACACTATTGTTCTTGATGAAAAAACTTATCTCCTTATGTTTTAGAGGGTTATTAACTCCTCTAATATTCCAGCAGGCTATATTAGACATTATTAACAGTGGAGGGATTCTCAAACTCCCCAAGCTCACAGCTTACCCCTGAAGAAGGACTGCCATTCTTCTGATTATTCTTCTGATTCTTTTGGTTCTTTTGCTTCTTCTTGCTTAGATTGCCTTGATTGCCTTGTTTACCCTGTTTACCCTGTTTTTTATCAATCTCATCCACTTTTAATTTGCAATTCTTGAAATTATTGATGAATGGTGAACTTTCTGAGTTTGTGAAAGCATCAGAAGCACCTAATTCAGCCATAGCACAGGACACTTTAGAACATTCCAACGGCAAGCCAGAAATGACACTAGGCTTAAGGACCGGGGAATTATCTCCAGTAGTAATAGAATTCTGTATACAATCAACAGCTGCTGAAACAGGGTCAATTGGCTGTAGGTTGGACAACTGAGGGTTGCTCTCCAAACCCAAACTCCCCTCACTGCGACAGTTAGAATGTACTTTTGGAAGATGAGAAGATACTCCACTACCTGAACCCTTAGCATTTGTTTCCAAATTATCAACATTTAAAGAATCAACATCAGGACTTTCATTTTGGAAAATTGAAAATGTATTATGAACAGGAATATTACAATTCAAATTATCCTCCTTATCAACAGCAGGACCTTTACCCAACCTCCTAGATTTTTTAACAACATCAGTGAACTGTCCCTCATTACCAGTAACTGAAACAGCATTTCCAGTTACATGACCTGTACCAGCTCCAGCAGAAATTTGGGTTTGAGTAGTGGGAACTTTAGGAACCCATACCTTCTTGATGGCTGCAGGACAATTAGATGAACCATGGCCAAAAACTCCACAATGAACACATTTACTGGGTTTCCATGGATATTCTACCCCTATCTCAGAAATACAACCATTCCCCATATCAAGGCAAAAGGAGTTGGGAAATTCACTATTAACATCAATCTCTATACAAATTCTGGCAAAGGACAATCTAGACCTAGATTGTGTAAGAGCATCAAGGTAAAGAGGGTTACCAATGGCACTTGCAATAAAGTTGAACCCCTCTTCAGTCCAATACTCAATAGGCACGTTAAAAAATTTAACCCATACAGGAAGTTTCTTGAGCTTCAAATTTAACATCTCCATTTTAGGTTGCCACATTCTCAGGATAAGAGGCTTACCTCCTATATGCCATGGGCCTGCATCCAGAACCCAGTCTCTAGCTTCCAAATTAGTGAATCTAAAAATAAACAACCCACTATCTGTAGATAGAATATCAGGCATTTCTTTGTGACCCCAGAGTTTATCAATAGCATTCCTAACTATAGGATAAGGGAGTCTCTTATCAATAAATTGACCTACTAGACAGTCCTTCCACAGCAAAATCCCAGCTTCAGCAACCTTAGCAGGAGGACGAACAGTAAGTTTACCATCTACAAAGAGGGGTTCTCGAAATTGGAGGTTTGAGTAAATGCCAGTAGGTTTTTTAAACAAAGCTTTCCAATCTGAGACCACCTTCCTCCCAGAACTGCCAGCAGTCACAGAGTTGCTAATCACACAGCCAATTCTATTAGGACTAGAATCTTCACCAACAGACCCAACAGAATTAACAGATTTGTCTAAACATTCTCCAACAGCCAAATTTCTATCAATGTTAATAGGTTTACAAGTATTGACAGTATTAACAGTGTTCAGAGTATTCACAGCCTGCACAGTATTCACAAAATCACCATTGATCACACTAGGAATAACACCAGTAGGAGCATTAAGCTCATGGGAAGATCCAAAAGGATCTTGATCAAGGGAAGAACAAGATCCAAGGGGATCTAAAATAGGCACATCCACAGCAGTAATTGGGGTTCTGGAGGAGTACACGACCTTCTTCACTGGTTCGCTAGCAAAAAGGAACCTATTATCCTCAGAAAACCCTAACCTCCTTTCAATCTCCTCACCAGATAAAGCTGACAAAGCTGCCATACCATCAACATGGTCGGGAGCAGAAGAACGAAGGGGAGCCAAACCAGAGGAAGAACCCATAGCCGACTCAGACATCACCAACTCAAACAAGAGAAGCCCACACGCAAAATAGGGTAAAACAGAGAAGAGACCTAGCACCGGGGAGAGAAGGAGCAGGAGAAAGGGAGAAACTTACCATAACCTGGGAGAGACACCAACCGGAGCAACCACTCTCCACCAGAGCCGTGAAATCACCCCAACCCAACCACCTTCAAACAAACCAGTACCACCGCAGCTCCAACAGCCACCTTCGAACAGAATGGCAAGCCAGAACCAAAGAGAACCAGAGAGAACCAGGAAAAGCAAGAAGGGAGACAGAGCACGAACCAGGTCACGAACCAGGTCACGAACCAGATCATCCAATCCTCCATCCGAGAGCTTCTCTCTCTAGACCCATTTGTTCATCTTCTTCTTAAATGTGTTTTGATTGAAAGAAATAAAGATTAAACCCTGTTGCAGCTCGGGTCTGTGCATGAGGAAGGTGCATTATCGATAATGGGAAGGTGCATTATCGATAATGGCAATGAGCATTATCGGTAATGCTCTTGGTTGGTCCAAACCAGAGAGCTTGCATTACCGATAATGCACTTTGCCATTATCGGTAATGCCCTTTTTCCTTCGTTCCTTCTTTAAAACTTGTTTTATTCATAACTTTTTCATCCGAACTCCGATTTGAGCATTCTTTATATGCACAAAAGCTTATGAAGCCTAGTTTTTGATTTTAATAGCCTTGGAGTAAAATTTATTTTGGAGAGATAAATATTTTGATAAATACCATATTTACCCCTTTTGGTTTATTATTTGGTTTTCTAAAGTTTGTTTCTGAAGCCACTTGGCTTTTAGCCATGGGATTTGGCATGCAATGCCAAATCATTATTGGGAATATGTTTTGAAAATCATTAGGCTTTTGGGTTGTTATTTTGGGGCTTTTGGCTCTTAAGCTTGTAAATGCTTAGTTTTGAAGGTTGTTTTGCTTTTGAGGGTTTAGGACCCCTTGGTACTTTATTTTGATGGTTTCTTTCGCATTGTTTGCTTGTTATTTTCAATTTGAAAGGTCCCTTGGAGGACCAGTTGAATTGATGCATGAGCATTGCATTTGGGAGGCTCGTGGAGCCGCAAAGGGTTGGAAACACCATTGCATTGAGGTAGGGATAAGTAACTTTTTACTCTTAATGATGATATGATTGTTTTACATCTGATATGAGAACTTCATGAATATCAAACACATTTGAATATTATGATTTATGAATGCTTGAGAACCTTGTTGTTTATCAAATTATCAAATGGATACATGGAATATATTGATTTAAAAATTGTTAAATCGTGTGGCACTTGTACGAAATGAAACCAAGGCACATAGTTAATATATTTTGAGAACTTGTTAATTTCTCATGGCTGACTGTTTAGAATTTAATACCATTTGAGTATAAACTGGGGAATAGACTCTTTTATTACAGAATATCATGGAAATATAACAACAGGCATATGGAGACATTGTTTATGTAAAAATGACTGAGATGTTGATTTTATAACCATATGCTTGGTATATTTTCGAAATGATCAACGATGGAAAAGTTGTGAGAGACTTCGACTAAAGGTTCCCCTGATTTTGGACTAAACTGAAGGTTTGAAAATGAAAATGTTATAAACAAGCCATGATTTGAAAATGTATTCGTATTTGAAAGGTTACGTGCCTTGAGAACTGTTTCTATATATTATGATGGCATATGGTTTATCTTCTTCACTCCTGCTTTTGGATGATGGTTATAATTGATTTTGAAACAATGCTTTCATACGTTTATATGCCACTAATAAATAGCTTTACCTACTCGCTTTGGAAATTGGTTTGAATATATATTCTTGCTGCTATGCATGGTTTTGGCTCGGTTTGTATCACAGGGAGGTTTCTATATAAGGGCCCATGGTCCTGGGTGGAGCCTTAGTGCGGACCCAAAGTTTATAGCCCCGTAGTGGCTCGACAGTTGGCCGTGCCAGGCAACAGTCGGTATCCTCTAGAGGCCAGACCCCGTAGTGGTCGGTTTTGGTTACGTTGGTACCGGTGGCTTGTTAGCCAAGAACCAGTAACTTGTAATACGCTCGCGAGCCTGGTTTCGATGGACATGGATGATATGAGAAATATATGCTATCGGTTTATTATTGTGCGGTACATTGAATTGAATCTTTAACTCACGGAACTGTTTGATATATATTTTTCACTGAAAGACCACACAGGTTTATAACTGCATTATCTACTGTTTTATAATCGTTACAGAAACTACATTTATTTAAAATATTCCATGTATCACTGTATTATTGTTATTTGTAGAGGTTATCTTATTCCTACTGAGCAAGTTGAAGCTCACCCCTGCTTTTATGCAGCAGATTACAGGTTGACTTGGGGTTTGCATCCTAAGCCTCTGTTCGAGGGTTGTTAGATGATTGCATGGTAGATTTTGCATTGGACCTGCATATTATTGAAATGTGTAATATTTATATTTTCTTGATTTTGGGATTTACCACTATTTGTGGCATAACTTACTTGCCAGGGATGTTGGCATTATTATAATTTGATTTATTATTATTGTATAAGACGTTTGGGACATTTGTATGAGCATAACATTTCATATTGTTAATTATGCCTATATTTCTTGTCTCTCATAAGGATGTATGAATGAGCAGGTCAGGTTGTACCTTTATCTTGACACGTGTTGACCTATCCGGAAGGGTCGGTATGGTTGTTAGGTTGGGGCGTTACAAATCTGTCCAGATTTGAATATATATTTTTAAATGGCTTTATTATCATTTTTAAGCCATGTTTTCGCATGATTATTATAGTATTATTGTAGTATATTCATGTAGGATGTATGCTAGGTCATTAACACGATTTTTATTACTTCTTTTCAAAGTTTTTAGAATGATTTAAAGTCCATTTTCAAATCTGTCCGGAATTAAAAATGGCCTTAAATGACTTCTAAAAATCATTTTAGGGCCAAATCCAACTTAGAAATATGCTTAGGTTCACATAGCTTAATTAGTATGCATTTAGGAGCATTTTTATGCCTGATTAGGATTGATTTTGATGTATGTTTGATTAATTTATTTAAATTCCAGCATGCATTTGCATTAGTATATTAAGTTTTTAGATTAACTTTAGGGTTAGTTAGAGACCCTAGGTTTAGGAAGGTCACTTGACCTTCCCTAGGACGGTCCTTTGTTGTAAAAATCATAATCTGAATTGAGTATTTTTTGTTGATTTAAGAGTCTATCTTCGAGAGGTTTTCTAAAAAAGGTTTTTAATATGATTTTTATGAAATAAATATGATTTTTATGAAAGATTTGATTATTAAATGATTTTTGAAAGGATTTGAAATGTTTTAAGATTTTTGTATCTTGGGATAAGATTCCTTTAATATGATTTGTTTTCTTGAAATATCTTTGAAAATGATTTTCAATTGGAATTGAATTCTAAAGATAAGAATTATCTAAAATATTTGGATTTCTGTGAAAGTCTTTTAATTTAAAATGATTTCAAATAAATAATTTCAAACGGATAAAAACTCTCGAAGTTAGAGTCTTGAATTAAGTTGAAATACTTTTTGATGATATGGTCGATTACAATAGGAAAGTCCTAGGGTAGTCGAACTGTTAGAAGTATGCCCTAAAACCAATCCTAAAGGGTATATTGAGT